>CAUZXS010004399.1:0-97500 GCA_963585895.1 Sepioteuthis lessoniana | reverse complement strand
AGTGAGTTCATGCCTTTCCGAAGGGTTTAAGTCCGAAAGTGTGCGTAATGAATTTAAGTTGTGTTTGAACTCGCTACTATTGGTTTAATGGTTAAAGCGATGGACTGCGGAATCGTAGTACGCGAGTTCGTACTCCAGTCGCGCTATTTGTTCACTTTCGGGCAAATACCCTTGGGAAAGATATGAACCCCCTTATGGGTTAAATAGTACCACTACTGTTCTTCTAGGAGAATGGCCTTGGAATTAAATAACCTAAAAAGAGTTGATATGCCATTAAACAAAAGAAAGAAAGATCGCTACTATGCTGTCGTAGTCCAATATGTTGACCACAAAATCAAAGGGATTTCCCCCGCCCGGTTTCAATGTATATCAGATAATAAATATCCGATTATTTTGGTTCTTATTGAGCTATATTCGTTTGAGAGGGCACATGGACAAAGTTTCACGTCAATCAATCTATAATGTACTTTTTTGGATTCGTCGTTTGGTTTGGGTTGGTTTGGTTTTATGGGATCTCAACCATTGTAAGTTATATAATACCAAGACCTCTTTATACACATATATTAAATATATATGATTTGGTTGGGTTGAGCTTTATGGCATATAAACTATACTAAGTTATGTAATGCCAAATCCTACATATATATTCAACATTTTGATTTGGTTTGGGTTTTATGGCATATCAATCCTTGTAGGTTATTTAATGCCAAATTCTCTTTACATATTTATTAAATGTATTTGATTTGGTTAGGTTTGGCTTTTATGGCATATCAACCATTGTAGGTTACTTAATGCGAAATCCTCTTTATACATATATGTTAAATATATATGATTTGGTTTGGTTGGGTTTTATGGCATATCAACCACTGTAGGTTATTTAATGCCAAATTCTCTTAATACACATACAGTGACACTCATAAGTATTGGATACATGTTATTTTCTGTTATAACTCTTGTTTATGTTCGCCATTTTGCCTGATATTTGGTCAGTAATATCTCGTAAAGGCTTTTTAGTTGTAAGTGGATGGAAAATTAAAAACTTATGGTTGAATCCATTTTTTTTTTTTATCGAAGTTCAAAATTACCCTATGCAAAAGTATTGGATACGTCAATTAAATATTTTGTTTCGTAGTCTCTGTTTTGTTTCACTGCTTCCAGTTGCTTTCTATAGTTGGCCACAAGTTTTCCCCACTGATCCAGTGTTACTTTACCCCATTCTTCCTTGCATAATTCCTCTAATTGCTTGTAGATTCTGCTTATGAACTTTAACCTTCAAAGTATCCACAAATTCTCAATTGGATTCAAGTCAGGAGACTGACTTGGCTAATTAAGAATACTAACAACTATTTTCAAACCATTCCTTTGTAAGTTTTGCGGTATGTTTGGGATCATTGCCGTGTTGAAGCACGAAATTTCGACCATGTCTTAAAGAAGTTGTAATTTGTCATTTACGAAGCTCTTTGCTTCGATTTGGCACTAGGCCGAATGAATGGGGACCCAATGAGACTCGAACTCACTCGTGTAGGTTTGTTAATCGAGCTTGCTAACCATTACACCACCAGAGGTTCCCCCATGTCCTAAAGAAGTTGCAGATTTCTGAAGGTTCTTCTTTAGAATCACCCTGTACATGCTACCATGGATAACTTGTAACTCACCAGTGCCCTTGGATGAAAAGCATCCCCATATCATAATGAAACCACCCCCAAACTTAACTGTGGGGATGGTATTGTGCTTCTTGAAGGCAGTGCCATTTTTTTCGCCAAACACTTGTCGCTGCGTTCCTTCCGAATAGTTCAACTTTCGCTTCATCCAACCAGATTACCTTTTCCCAAAACTGCATACCTTTCTGTTCATAAGTTTCCACAAACTTTAATCAGTTTTTGACATGTTTGGTTTTTAGTAAAGGCACTTTTCTTGGTGATCTTGAAGGAAAGCCTGTACGATACAGAGCTCTGCTAATGGTATCCTTACTTACATTAATTCCAGTACCCTCAAGATCAGTTTTAATTTCAGAACGAGTAATGAAGGGGTTTATTTGCACATTTCTGCTGATCCACCTTGAAGTACGCTCATTTATTTTTCTCGGTCTTCCATTTCTTGGAAGGTTTGCTGTACCGTCGCCATACTTCTTATACTTTCTGATGATATTTTCTATTGTACTTCGTGCTAGATTCATTTCTCGCATATATCTGGATAATTCTTTAGTTTTTGCCATTTTTAATCCTTGAATTGTAAAATGCACATCAAAGAGTCAGATGATTAGTAGCACTATCTTGTAAAAAATTGTGTGCTTCTCTGAATGGTCAGAGATAACATTCCAATACTATCAAAAATTTAAATATTTAAAGTCTTTTAAAATACAAACTTTCGATTGGAAATTTTTTAAAAGTGTCATGTATCCAATACATTTGTATAGAATTATTTTGAACTTTGATAAAAAAAAAAAAGGATTCAACCATGAATTGTTAATTTTCCTTCAACATACAATTAAAACAACTTTACGAGATATTACTTACCAAATATCAGGCAAAATGGCGAACATAAACTAGAGCTATAACATATATCCAATACTTATGCGTGTCACTGTATATTAAATATATAAGATTTGGTTTGGTTGGGTTTTATGGCATATCAACCATTGTAGATAATTTAATGCCAAATGGTTTCGATTATTTCTATCTCACACGAATATTTCTATTTATTGTTAATCATTTGTTTGCACACAGTTAAATGGTATAAAGTATTGCTATGTAACAGTAACTATTTAACCTAAATTATTTGTTTGCACACATTTAAGTGGATATACATATATAATTTGTAAGTGAATAGTTTGTAATTTCATTTTTAAATGAGTTAAATCTAATTTGTTTGCACACTTGTATTGCTAATGTTTCTACATAGATAAATGGTTTCACTTATTGCTAACACTAATAATTCTATTCAATATTGCTTGCACACAATTAAGTGATTACAAGTATTGCAATTTAACACTAATTATCCTATTCAACAGTATTCCTTCATTTGTACACAGTCAAATGGTTCCAAGTATTGCAATACAATACCAATGATTTAGACACAGTTAAAGAGTTCCAAGTATTGCTATTTAAGACTAATAATTCAATTTAACATTGCTTATTTATTTGCACACAGATAAATGGTTTCAAGTATTGCTGTGTAACACTAATAATTCAATTTAACATCAGTCATTTGTTTGCACACAGTTAAATGGTATAAAGTATTGCTATGTAACAGTAACTATTTAACATCAGTCATTTGCTTGTACACATTTAAATGGATATACATATATGATTTGTCAGTGAATAGTTTATAGGTAATTTCATTTTTAAATGAATTAAAACTAATTAGGTCACAAATATGTCTACTGTTTCAACACAGTCAAATGGATTCAATTCTTGTTTTCTAACATTAATAATTTTATTCAATATTAATCATTTGTTTGCATGTTATATAATTGCAGAAGGATTTTTTTATATTATCATTTTTCGTTGGTTATATCTTATCTTTCGGTTTAGTTAGGCTTAGAACTGTTCGGTTTGGTGCACGGGTAGGGGCACACCTTGAGCGCAGGTGTTCACACTCGCGCGGGGAGCATGTGGCAATCGCAGATGTCATAATAAAAACCCCGGATAGGAAATAGGACTAGGGTGTGAATGACGGAAGCGATGAGATGAGGATTTTGGGTGATTTTTTTAAAAAAAAGCAGTGAGTTCAGATTTGAACCTGAACGAAGCGAGTTGAGATCCGAACCTAGGCGAGTCCAGTTGGGTCTACGAAATGCGCCACGCGTGGTGGGGTCAGATGGAACAGTCAGCATAGTAAAAATTGTGTCTCTCTCTCTCTCCTCGTGTTGAAAACATAAAAGTCAAGAAGGTAATGAAAGTTTCGTACCTGAACCAAGAGTCGTCAGTGTTTCGAGTGTTTTTCGGATTCCTATGCATATGAACATGTTTCTACGTATCAGTATATTTTACATAACCATGCATATGGGTATGCTACATGCTTCACATTTAAGTGGTTACAAGCAGTTGGTCTTTAACACTAGTTATTCTATTCAACACTATTCATTCGTTTGCGCACAATAAAATAGTTTCAAGTATTGCTATGTATCCATATTTACCAACCCCTCCGCTCGGGTAGGATATGACACAAGGTCAATTTTTAAGAGGAGTTTAAACAAAGATGTAAAAATCCGGACATATTTCGCTATTTATTATGGCATCTTCAATTGATTAGATAATGTCCAGATTTTTAGACCTTTGTTTTTCCTTCTTTCCAAATTGCCTTATATTTATTTCTCCTCCTGCTAGAAATATATATATATATTTCTATAACACACACACACACACACACACACGCACGCACACACACACACACACACACATATATATATATATATATACATTAAAATATGTGGAGTTTGGCACCAGTCTTTCATTTAAGCATGTTTCATTAAATAGTAAAGACACATTTTGTCTATATATATATATGCCAACCCTTCCGCTCGGGCAGGACATGACACAAGCGGAGTTTAACAGGTTTGAATTCAGAGTTTCCCTTCTCCTAGACTAGTTGCCTCACCAAGGCTGAAGAACCTAGTCTGCCCTACTATCTACTGGAGGGAAAATAATTGGATTCATACCTTTCCCAAGGGTATTAGTGCAATGTGAAACGTAATCAGCTTCGTCCAGAATTTGAACTCGTGTCGCCGTGTCCATTTCCTACGACGATAAACATTACACCACGGGCACCTCCAGTATTGTAATGTATTACTAACAATTCAGTTAGATATCAGTCATTAATTCGTACACAGTTAAATGATCAAACTTATATTTCTTACCATTCAATTTAGCATAAGTCATTTGTTTGCACTCTGTTTCAATGTTGCCCAGTTGACTTGGGCAGTAGAATACACCGACTGTAGTCCTTCATTACCATCCCTCCCAGGTCCACTCTGACCCGGAGTGGTACCACCAGATAGGATAGTATCCATGAATCAAATAGAACTAAACTGTGTAATTACGCTAAACTGTATTGTTTGAAATTTACTCGTGCTAAACTAAATTGTTTGAAATAGAACTGTTTTGACATTTAACTGTGCGTAAACAAAAACTATATTCATGCTAAACTGAATTGTTTGTATCTTTTATCAAAATGATTAAATTCGGCGTTAAATGACACGAAAAGGGTAGATAGGCAGTAGAATAAAACAACCAATCAATCAGTTTAAATGTCAAACAGTTTTATTTGAGTCATAGATAGGACCCTATCAGGTGCTACGACACGAGTCAGAGTGGAGCTGGAAGTAATAGCAATGAAGGGAAACTCCACAATTCTTGAGTTCCAAGACTGGAGCCTCACCATAAGATTGTTTCGTGCCATATCCAGGAGATGCAGTCGGTACATTCTGGGCTGTTGAGCTGTGGAAATAATTTCTGATTTTCCGTGAAATTTTTGAAGTGGTAGAAATCTATAAATGTCCGCGTCACGTAATTTTTTGAATTGGGCGGTCAGTCGTGTACAGATTTTGGGCTGATTATTCTCCATCTAGCACCGGCTTAAGCCAAACCTGCTTTAATCTTCACATATTCTAACGGGATCCTTATTCATCAGCGTTGTTTAATGGCTAAAGAGCTAGACTACTACACCGTAGTATGTGAGTTCGAAGTCCATTTGTGCTATTACCTTCACTTCCGGTCAAATACTCTTCAGGGAAGATATAACCCTCCTATCTCCTCAGCTATGACTTAAATAGTATTGCTATCATTCTTCTATTAGGATGACTTTGGCATTAAATAACCAACCAAGGCTGATATGCCATTAAACAAAGAAACCAAACTAGACGTAATTTGTCACCTTGGCAACAAGCTTTTCCCGTCAGTCAAGAACTATTCACGGAATTGCCCACTACGCATTGTTGAGGAGTGTTCAAATGCAACTTTCTTCTTCACTCAGGTCTAAATCAAAAAGTCAAGTATCCCTCCAACCTTTATTCTTGCAGTTGGGCAGAGTCCCAGCTGAGAGCATATCAAGGATTTTTAGCTTATTTACCCACTGAAAAAATGCCGAAAAGAAAAAGACCAAGTTTAATCATGAATTGACGGAAAAATTTGAATTTATATCTTGAAGCAGAAAATATGATTTTCATGTCTTCTTTACAATACGCCATTCTGATTTAGAGATTAGCAGTAAAGAGCAAAGTGCAGTTTATCGACACAACAGATAATATAATAAATCCTTGTTTTTCTGCCCAAGTTCTACTTGTTGGATAATAATGTCAATATATATATATATATATATATATATATGTGTGTGTGTGTGTGTGTGTGTGTGTGTGTGTGTGTGTGTGTTTGCGCGCGTTCGTGTGTGTATGAAAACATATTGAAATGACGAAACACAAAGTCTACTGAGGATGATCTTATTAACTGAAATATTTACCAACGTTTCGGCACTTAGTAACCTACAAGCTATGATGAATTTCTAAAATCTGAAATCTTAAGGTTGGCAAATGATTTAATACGTAAAATGAACCTTTGTAGATATTATTTTTTGTTATCCCAGTACAATTTCATATTGTCGGATTTATTTCCACTTTTGACCTAATATAAGTAAGTAAAGTTGGCAACTGACTGACCGTAGTTGAGGGCGCCCTGAAGGCTCCCTTTTGATTAGGTACAACGCAGAGGTTTCGGAGAAGGCGCAACTCCTTTCTCTGGATTGCTCCACTACCTTTGATCCGTACCTTGTAATGCTCAGTGTTAAGCAAGAAGGTATCGAGGACCATTTTTGAGTGTTTTGTATGACTCGACTTGGGCACCAACTACCAGTAAAGTGTTCGCCAATAGCCTGTGATACGAGTGTTCAATCTTAGGTCGAGTCATACAAAAGATTCAAAAATGGTACTTCATGCCTTCTTGCTTAACACTCAGTAATATAAGGTACGGATCAAGGGTAATATACAGCAATCCAAAGAAACGAGTATCCCCCTCCTCTACACCTCGGTGTAGCAGCTAATGAAAAAAGAGGCTTCGGGTCACCCTCGACTACGGCCGCCAACTTTATATATATATATATATATATATATATATATGTATATATTAGATGGTTGATTTGGTTTGGTTTCTTTGTTTTAATGGCATATCAACCTGTGTAGGTTATTTAATGCTAAAGCCATTCTCCTAGAAGAACAGTAGTGGTACTATTTAACCCATAGCTGGGAGGATAAGAGGGTTCATACCTTTCCCAAGGGTATTTGCCCGAAAGTGAACGTAATAGCGTGACTGGAGTACGAACCTGCTTACTACGATTCTGCAGTCTATCGCTTTAACCATTACACCACGAGGACACCCCCTATATATATTAGAGTGAGAGAATGAGAGAGAGAGAGAGAGAGAGAGAGAGAGAGAGAATCTTTAAAAACATGAACAGATTGCTACTATCAGTTTCACATTGTAAATTGCCTCGCTATTTTAGAAGTATAAAATAATCATTGATGTTGCCATGTAAAAAAATGTGCATCGTCTGCAAAAAGAATTATTTCATAGAGTCACCCAGGAGACAACTCTAGTATCCCAGCCGAGTTTTTCTCTCGATTTCTTAGCTAAAAGACGGTTTTCCCCTAAAAGCTGAAATCCATCATTAAAAATCCAGACGATATAAAAGACGGAAGAAAATGCGCTACGTCACCTCCTCATTATCCGTCCAGATCACTTCCACAACGCATTTTACAACTAGAAGCAAGCAAACAAATAAACACTGACAACTACAGATCCTCAGTGGCAAGTCTAATTAAGTTATCGGTAAAGCAATCATATAATAGGGTGAGTCAAATGTTTTGCAATATTTTGGTGCTACGAGAGAAATAATTCGGTAACTCAGGATACGTTTTATCGAAATGATGAACGTGACGAACCAGACTGGTCTGTAAGATGCTGAGTTCGCCTGATACTCTCCGAGCGCTACTCACCTGATTAGTGTTCGTAGTGTAACAGTTACCGACGTAGGAAATGGACTCGAGGAACCTGGACGAGGCCTTTTGCATTTCGCTTAGTACTAATACCCTTAGGAAAGGTCTGAATTCGACAATTCTCCGGAGCAAATAGTGGGACAGACAGGGATCTTTAGTTTTAGAATGCTAACCGGTCTAGGAGAAGGAAAACTCTGACTTCAAACCGGTTAAACTCTGCTTAAAAAAACTGACCTTGTGTCACATCCTCTTCGTATACTCGCTTGATTCGAAACACGACCTCAGAATCCACGAGTTTTTTTCTTGCAAACTAAACAAAATTTTTTGAAACAATTGGTTTACTCCACTATGATCAACTGCATTTTTATTTTTTGCGGCGTTATGACTTGGTTTGAACACGTAATGCTTTAACTTCCTTTGTGGGGTACTACGTTACACGTTTTCCTGGATTGCTCTACTTTACCCTTGATCCATACCTTATAATGCTGTATTAAGCAAGAAGGTATCAAGTACAATTTCTTTAGTCTTTCGTATGACTAGCACGTTACTACCGACTACAGTGGGTACCTTTTTACCACTTGAACTGTTTCGGTCAAATCGCTGCAAACTGAGAAGTGGCAAAATACTGCAAAAACTTTTCACTCACCAACGTGCATAACACATCTTCAAAATTTCAGACAAAAAACAGGAGGAAAAAATCTCTTAGAGACGTGCATATGTTCAAAACGATTATCAGAATACAATGTGATAGTTCTGGTCTGAACACAGTCCCGAAGAAAACACTAGCCATATTGTAATGATAGTGGAAGAAACCACTTCGAAGAAAACAAATCTCATTAAATTACTGGTTAAGATATCAAGAAATACTATGAATTGAATTACCATGACCAGAAAATCTGGTGAACACCTACGCATGACACACGGGAACATCGGACAGCTGTTTCGATCTTATTTGGTCTCATCAGCAGGGTATACGGTGATCTCTACCACTGGAGATCAAACCAGCGACCACAGATTGCAGAGCCGAAACTCTCCAACTGAACCATCGTACATATCGCACACAAGTGACGCTAAATTAAATAGTCATCGTAAGTGCGCGGTCAATTAACCTGATGGTGTCTTGTATGTTACATCCGTACTCTTTACAATGGACACAGTCACCTCCAGGGCCACGTCTTCCCAAGAGGATTAGAAATACGCATCCGCGTAATTATTATGACCCCAAGGCAAGGATATAAATGTATCCAGTGTTTCCGTATGTCATGCGTAGTGTTGTATTTTGACCTTTTGACCTGGCCAAAAATGCCAATCCAAGGTGATGCACCGGAAGGAGGTGACACATTCTAATGACAGTTATTTCCGCTTGATGATGAGTAAACATTCGATTTCAAAGGTCGAGTGGGCGTCGAACGATTATATAACTCAGTTGAGTTCGACGAGGCAGTTGAGTTCGAGTTCCAGTGAAGTGAGATGTGCTAGGGAAAGCCACGCCAGGCCGAAGGGGCTTGGGGCCCTGATTAATTGGGGTCCAGAGAAGATGCTGATAAGATGCAGTAAAGAAAGCCAGCACCCAGCAGAGTGAACCCCAGGGCTCCGGTTGAGCATCAGAAGAACAAGAAAGACACAACGTGACGGCCATAAGTTTGGGGTCAAAATATTGCCGTTATGTTCGATCTCTCAGCTCCCTCTCACACGCAAACCTTTCGAACCCTTTCGAACCCTTACAAATAAAGTGAGAGGTAAAATTATTGTTAAAGAAGTCTTCCTTCGTCTGTCTTTGTCACTGCGTCTGTCTTTATTATTGTGTCATTATGATGCTGTAGATGACAATATAACAGTACGCGTTTGCCGGATTTTCTGGTCATGGTAATTCAATTCACAATATAATTCCTCTACTTTAAAAAAAAAGAAAAAGAAAAATATACATCAAGAAATACGTTTAAGAATAAGTCCTCTTTCTTTGTGGATATATAGCGATGGGGATGTAATTATTATTATTGTTATTTTATTATGTTTTTGTTTTAAGGTTTAAGTTGGTTTTGCGTTGGTTATGTTGGTATTATATTGGTTGCGTTGGTATTATGTTGGTTGTGTTGGTATTACGTTGGTTGCGTTGGTATTTCGTTGGTAGCGTTGGTATTACGTTGGTTGATATCCCCTCGCTAAATGTGATGGAAAATAAAGGTGGTGGAGAAGAATGAAGACGTCGTTAGGTTTTAAATGAAGGTTTTAATGGCAGCATGAAGTAAGGGATTTACGCTGGTATACTGCGGGTCTCGTAGGAAGGAAAGAAAGTAGGAAGTTGTTAGAGTGTATCATCTAATTTGTTTTTAACTAGGATCCCTTGGTCTAGAAGAATAGACCCAAGGGGTCTATAAACTAGATGGCTCTCCTCATAGTGTATGATGCTGCTACTACTATTCAGGAGCAAACGATAAGACGTCCGTTCCCATTGAGGATTTCTGAGGGAGAGAGAGTTTCGCGGGCTTTCTTCAAATTTTGGTGCTGCTAGGAAATATGGTTCGGGCTGAATAGGACAGGGCATCCTGATTTTGTGAAAATGTTCGACGACTCTAACAGTCAAATTAAATTACGGGCCAAACAAAAAATACAAGTTTCTTTCTGCTACATACACACTACCTCTCTCACTCTCTCTCTCTCTCTTTCTCTCTCTCTCTCTTTGACACACACACGCACAAACACACGTACACACACACACACATACACACACACAAAACATATGCATTAACACTCATATACACTCAGATTCACGTACACAAACACACATATACACACGGACAGACAACGGAAAAATACAGTCTCATGTATACACAGGCGCATATACGTACACGTACACAAGCAAAACCCTACATATACACACTGAGAGACAGACTTACATACGCATACACACATGCATATACATAAACACTGAAATACATACACACACACAGAGTGACAGACTCATGTATGCAGACACACGAACATACATATACACACACACACACATACATATGCACATTCATATACGAAAACACAAACACACATATAACACGCTGACTTATGTATTCCCGTACACACACACACATACATATATACGCATATATACATATACACATGCATATACGCAAACACAAACTCACATATAACACAAAAACTTTCATATTTCCGTACACACATACACACACGTATATACACACATACACAAACACACATACAACACAAAGACTCACATATGTCCGTAAACACGCACACATATATACACACATATACACAAACACACATATAAAACAAAGACTCACATTTTCCCATATACCCACACACATACATATACACAAACACACATATGACACAAATGCTCACATATTTCCGTATACACACTCATATACTCACGCATACACAAACACATATAACACGCAGACAAACATATTCCAGTTTACACACACATCCATAAACAAAGAAGCATAAAACGTGCAGACTCACATATGTACGCTTATACTTATATATATATATATATATATATATATATATATATATATATATATATATATATTATAACAGTGTTGGTTGTCACTAAATCACTTTGTGGGTTGGTGTCGAACCAAGTGCTATATAATATGGAGATTGCTCAATATTTAGGATAGAGCTATTATATAATAATAATAATAATAATAATAATAATAATAATAATAATAATAATAATAATAATGAATATATATGTATTAGATATATATATTTAATTCATGGAATTTAGACTGCGACCCCTACAAAACAACAATCATCAGGCAGTTAAGAAAATGAAATGAATCGAAAATCGAAAAAATACAGTAAAAAAACCGTGGGGATTTTGGTGATTCTTTACGTGTGGTTGTAAGTGTTTGAGTGTGTGTGTGTGTGTGGGGGGGCGTATGCTTGGGTGGGTTATAGTTGCGTATTAATGTGTTTATATATGGGTTGAAGCGAAGTTACGCAGCGCGTTGCTTTAACTAGATGTAAATTCGTAGATGTATTTCAATTTTTCGCTTTATTATTTTATTTCTGTATATGTAGGTGACTATAGATAAGGAACAAAACATTATATATATATATATATATATATATATATATATATCAGTGAATTCATCAACACCCCCCACACACATTATCTTTTTATCAACATATCCAAAAAGTTTGACTGATTAACTACGATTGGTGATTGTTAGTTTTTCGCCGATGCAATCATCAAAGAGATCCGTTCCCGCTATCCTGACTGAGATCTACATATGTTTTTTCACCGATATTGACCCACTCTTTATTCATCGATATAGCAAAATACATAACAAATTCACACACACATACACACGCACACACACATATATATATAACCGGATGTGCTTTCTTGTATGAGAATGTATACACATACAAACACATATACTATATATTTGTTAATATGTATATAAAAAGAAAAAATAAATTAGTTTTTAAAAAAAAAGGGACGAAAATTACAGAAGACTTAAATAAAATATGAATGAATAAATAAATGAATATGAATTTGACTTTAAGAAAATCCCAACCTAACAAAACAGTCACATATTAGTCACCTGATGAGGACCACTTTTCTCTCATTGGACCAACAATATATATATATATATATATATATATATATATATATATATATATGTATATATACACAACCGAGTGTGCCTTCTTATATATATATATATATATGTCTCGAGCAATCTAGACTAGCGAGTTTGGTTCTCATTGGGTGCCCCATTTGTACGACCTAGAGCAACATTAAAGTAAGAAGTTTGTAAATTACTTTATATATACACACACACACACACACACATATATATATATATATATATATAATATCATGTAACATGATCGTGTCTGTGACCCTGGTTTTCATGTTTTACGCATTTGTCATTTGTCTGACGAATATATGAAGCATAAAACACCGGGTGACAAATACTATCATATATATATATATATATATATATATATATATATATATATATATATATATATATTACATGGTAGTATTTGTGACCCTGTAGTATATATATATGTGTGTGTGTGTGTGAAAGCTCTATCATTGATATTGAGCACTATTTAATAATAGTGCAACATTTGGTCTTCAATTATCTTACCAAGTGTGCTGGTAAGAACCATAAACCTCTTTAATATATATATATATATATGTGTGTGTGTGTGTGTGTGTGTGCATGCATGTTTATTTTATTTGATTATCAGGCAATTTCGCATAGTTTGTAGAGTGTTCGCCAATGGTCCGCTATACCGGTATTCAATCCCAGGTCGTGACATAATAAACACTCAAAAAATGGCAATTGAGGCCTCCCTTGGTTAGCACTCAGTATTATAAGATACAGATCAAGGGTAAGTGGAGCAATCTAGGGGAAGCAGTCGCACCCTCCTCTACACTTTGATTTAGTAGCTATTGAAAAGGGACCATCGGTGTCCCTCGTCTGTGGTTGGACCACAACATATATATATATATATAGAGAGAGAGAGAGAGAGAGAGACATATAGATATCTGTGTGATTGTATCTATGTGCGCGTGTGTATATATAAATTTTCTGGCAATATGTATAGATATATATGTGTGTGTGTGTGTGTGTGTGCTTGTATGTACACGTGCGTAAGTATTTCGATTGATTATCAAGTAGTTCATATATATATGTATGTATGCGTTTGTGTGTGAAACGCTCCTGCTTCTAAAATTTATATGTATACGTCCATTTTACAAAGGTAAGTATAGCATTTTTTTAATATAAACTATCGATTATGAATTGAATTTCAACCTGCAGTCAATCGTCCATGTTGTATAATCTTATTTATTTAGCATCTTCCCACGCTGAAAATCTATCTCAAAAGATACACTTGCAACGAATACATTTAATCAATATTCGGTGAGCAAATAAAGGTGATATCTATCTATCTATCTATCTATCTATCTATCTCTGTTCTTCCTTCTATCTATCTATCTATCTATCTATCTATCTCTGTTCAATCTATCTATCTATCTATCTATCTATCTATTTCTGTTTATCTATCGATCTATCTCTGTACTATCTATCAATCTATCTATCTATCCATATTTACCAACCCCTCCCCTCGGGCAGGATATGACACAAGGTCAATTTTAAGCGGAATTTAACAGCTTTGAATTCAGAGTTTTCCTTCTCCAAGACTAGTTGCCTCACAAAGGCTGAAGAACCTCTCTGGTGATGCAATGGTTAGCAAGCTCGACTAGCAAACCTACACGAGTGATTTCGAGTCTCATTGAGTGCCCCTTTCGTATGGCCTTGTGCCATATCTAAGTAAAATGCTTAGTAAATTACAACCTAGTCTGCCCTACTATTTATCCATAGCTGGAGGGAGAATAATTGGATTCATACCTTTCCCAAGGGTATTAGTGCTATGTGAAATGCAATCAGTCTCGTCCAGGATTTGAACTCGTATCGCCGTGTCCGTTTCCTACGATGATAACCATTACACCACGGACACATCTATCTATTTATCTATCTATCTCTGTTCTTCTATCTGTCTATATATCTATCTCCATTTTCTTGTCTATCTTAATCTGTTCATATTTATCTGACAAAATGAGACGCCTGTTCTATTTTAATTTTTGCATTATTTAGACGACAATTTACTCTTCGTGTCCTGTATATATAGACTTGTTCACCTATTTATATCCATCTATCCTCACCAGTTCAATCAAATTATCTCTCAATCTATCGATCTCAGACGGAACTTATCTTTGTCTAATCATATTTCTGTCTGTCTGTCAGTCTGTTTTTGTCACACACACACACACACATGCGCGCGCGCAGACACACACTTACTCTCTCTCTCTCAGTCTCTCTCTCTTTATATATATATATATATATATATTGGATGTGATGGGTAAATTGTCACCATTTTAACTTATTGATTTTGCGCATGCGCACTATTTGTTTGTGGTTTTGTCTACTGTGCTACAAACCAGAGCAACTTGAGCGCTGTCTTGTAATTATAGCAGTACTATGATGCCATACGCTCTACCAAAAATTTTGATATGTTACGCTGTACAGAATGGTATTCACACTGAAAGCTCCCATACAAAGATTCCATAGTGTATGAGTGTCCATCTGACGATGGATTCATATTCATATTGATAAAAACCAAGAACCCAGGGAACATCACGGTGTTTGGTGGGTGTCAATAGTGAATGTGACATTTGGCCTTCATTTATCTGCCCACATACTTTCACACTCAACACAGTCGGCTGGGGAGGGGGCTGTAGAATAATACACCGACTGCACCTCTGCAGAGGGTTAAAACCCTCCCATCAAGTGTCCTGTATATAACACAAAATTTGATGGAGGGGATCCAGTAATACTGGAGCTTTGGGGAATGCTGAGTACCTCTTCATAGCCATCGCTCCCAGGTCCACTCTAGCCCTGAGTGGAAGCTCCTGATAGGGTCCTATCTATGGGTCAAATAGAATTAAACTATGTACTCATACTAAACTTAATTTTGTGAAATGAAACTGTTTTTGACATTGAAACTGTACTTACGCTAAACCGAATTGTTCGAAATAGAACTGTTTTGACATTTAACTATGTGTAAACAAAAACTATTCTTATATTAGGTTATTATATTCTTATATTAAATTATTATATTCTTAGAGAGGGTCAGAGATATCCGTGCTACCAGCGCGACATGATGATGATGATGATGATATTCTTATATTAAACTGAATTTTGTCACGGCGAGTTAATCCTGATGTCCGACTGAAAATTAAGGCGCAGTAGTAGAATTAATGTCTTTAAGGACCACTTCAGTACGAACTTCCATTTGAACCCCATTTCGTTGTAAGCGTCTATTTGCGCCGTGTAACGATACATTTGGTGTGTGACTGTACTCCTATGGACTGACATGAGTCCAATCAAATTCTGCTCAACGGCTCTTCTGTAGCCAGTTGCCTGGAGCTGCAGAATACACTGACTGCATCTCTGCAGAGAGGTAAGACTCCCCCAACGAGTATCCTGGATATGACACTAAACAATCTGATGGTGAGGCTTCAGTAATGCTGGAGCTTTGATCCACCCTGGCCCGGAGTGGTAGCACTGGATAGGGCCCTATATATGGGTCAACTAGATCAGTTTGGCATTTAAACTGTACTTATGCTAAACGGAATTGTTTGAAGTAGAACTGTTTTTACATTTAACTGTATGTAAACAAAAACTGTACTTATGCTAAACTGAATAGTTTGAAATAGAACCGTATTTATGTATGAAAATGGATTTGGCATTAAATAACATACAATGGTTGATATGCCATAAAAACAAACCAAACCAAACCAAACTAATTAACGGGTCTGCCTTTCGGATGACCGGCAAGAAAGACATTTCAGTTCACCTCGGCAGTATTAATGACCAGGCTGATACTCTGCCAAGGGAATTTTCTGTTTTCATTGTTATGAACGTGAGCACCTGTTAACACTTGGTATGTGCATTTCGATCGGCCTGAAGAAATCTCCAAAAGTGTAAAATCATTTTACGTTAAATATTCAGTGATAAGAGACACTTTAAAGCCGACTATAGTTGAGCTCTGTCGACGTATGACACACAAGTGCAGAAATGCCTGATTTATTTTTCAATATGTCAATTCGGCAGAATCGAGGTGTGTGGTTGGAAAAACACTTGTGATTATATATTCCATGCGGATGAATGAGTGGGTATGTGTTTTTAAACCAGATAACGCCTCCTTCACACAAAATGACAAACCTCTAAAATTAGTATACCAACTCACATACCTCGATAGCAACATTACATCTACAGAACGCAATGTCAAAATCGGCCAAAAAAAAAAAAAAAGACATGGACTGCTAACAACAGGTTACCGATTACATGGAAATGTAATATCTCTGATAAAATAAAACGGGAATTCAGTACACACACACACACACACACACACACACATATATATATATATATATATATATATATATATATATAAAGTAAGTAAAGTAATTTATATATATATATATATATATATATATAAAAACATACATATAAAGTAAACACTCAACCCACTAAGAAAATGGGCCGGTATATATATATATATATATATAAATATATATATATATATATATATATATATATATATATATTCGAGTATATATATTACCTACCCTTCCACACGAGCAGGATGCAATATTAGGACAATTTAAGTTCAACAGATTTGAATTCAGAATTTTCTTTCTCCATCTGGGGTGCCATACCAGGGTTGAAGAGCCCACTCTGCCCTACTATTTATTCATAGCCGGAGAGACAATTGTTAAATTTGCGCTATGCAAAATGCAAACAATATCAAAAAGGATTTGAACTCGTATCGCCTTGTCCATCTCCTATGACGGTGACCATGGCACCATGACCGCCTCCAAAGTACTATCATATGGCTGCACGCCTTGGAATAAATGAAGCAATTACAGAAAAAGCTTGATGGAAACTACTCAAGCATGATGTGTACTGTTTTTGAACAAATCATGGAAGCAGTACCCCACTAAACAGCGGCTGTACAGCCACTTGCTTCTCATCTCACAGACCATGAACAAGACATGCTGGGCACTGCTGGTCAATCTGCTGGGACGAACTTACAAGTGAAGCTCTCCCGTGGACTCCCACATAGACACACCAATGTTTGTCAATCTGCAAAACCTTACATAAATCAGCTCTGCGTGGACACTTGATGCAGTCTAGAAGACCTACCGACAGAGAGAGAGAGAGAGAGAGAGAGAGAGAGAGAGATAATAAGAATTCTAACTCAGTTATTGAGCTACTGAGTATTTCACTTCGGAGGCACCCGTGAATCAACTCATAGGGAGGAGCGGTGGTCGTTGAAGAAAATGGAATAGTAGATGTCCTTGAGGAATCCCCCATCGCTTAAACAATATTGAAAGACTTAGTTTCGTAATATGTCTCAACACAAAAGATTTTTTTACTCTATTATCCAAGACATAAACATTAAACTATATTTTGTTAAATATCTCAAAAGGTTAATTATTAGTCAGCAATAACCTGAAAAGTTTGTTTGTTGGTTGGGTTCTATGGCATAACAACCTTTGTAAGTTATTTTATGTCAAATCAATTTTTAAACAAATAATCCCTTATATTTCAAACATTTCAGTTTAGCATGAGTACACAGTTTGATTGTCAAAAACGTTCCTATTTCAAGCTATTCAGTTTAGTCAAAAAGTTCTATTTCAAACAATACAGTTTACTATAAGTAGAGATTTTGTTTACACACAGTTAAATGTCAAAACAGTTTTATTTTAAACAATTCAATTTAGCGTAAGTACAGTTTCAATGTCAAAATCAGTTCAATTTCAAACCATTCAGTTTAACATAAGTACACAGTTTAAATGTATGTGCCCAGTTTAATTGTTAAAAACATTTTTCTTTCAAGCTATTCAGTATAGTCAAACAGTTCTAATTCAAGCAACTCAGTTTAGTATAAGTATAGTTTTTGTCAACACACAGTTAAATGTCAAAACAGTTCTATATTAAACAATTCAGTTTAGCATAAGTACGCAGTTTAGTTTTATTTGACCAATAGATAGGACCCTATCAGGTGCTACTACTCTGGGCCTAACTGGACCTGGAAGCGATTGCAATGAAGGGGTGCTCCTCATTCCCTAAAGCTCCAGCATTACTGGAACCTCAACATCAGATTGTTTAGTGGCATATCCTAGACTCTCGTTGATGTGGCGGGGGGTCGTACCTCACTGCAGAGGTGCTGTCGGTGTATTCTACAGTTCCAGCAGACTGGGCAATATCTGAAAATTGGGAGAGAATGAAGTCAGTAGGGAAGATCGGAAAGGTTACTGCTTTATTTTAACGATCGAGAAACCCATGGAGTTTATTGTTGGTATTTTATCCTCACAAAGAAAAGCAGTGACCTGGGTATAGAGGCACAAATTCTGGAGCTGTGGGGAGTTTAGAGTACCCCTTCATTATCACTCGTAGGTTCGCTCGGAATGTTAGTATCAGTTAGCATATTTACCAACATCTCCGCTCGGGCAGGATATGACACAAGGTCAATTTTTATGCAGAGTTTAACAGGTTTGAATTCAGAGTTTTCCTTCTCCTAGACTAGTTGCCTCACCAAGACTGAAGAACCTAGTCTATCCTACTATTTACCCATAGCTGGAGGGAGAATAATTGGATTCATACCTTTCCCACGGGTATTAGTGCTATGTGAAATGCAATCAGCCTCGTCCGGGATTTGAACTCGTGTCGCTATGTCCATTTCCTACGACGATGACCATTACACCACGGGTACCTCCACTGGAAGCGAGAGCAATGAAGGGATGCTCCGCGTTCCCCAAAGCTCCAGGATTACTGGAACCTCAACATCAGATTGTTTAGTGGCATATCCTGGACTCTCGTTGTTAGTATCTGTAAGGATCACATTTGTATAAGACAGTCCCCATGGGTAAGTGATAAGTGTTCTGGACTTTGAAATCGTAGTAAGCGAGTTCAAACTTCACTTGTTCTATTACGTTCATTTTCGGACTAATACTCGAAGTATAAGTATAAACTCAGTTTAGCATAAGATAAATAACGCCACAACTGTTCAACCCACATGGCTTCGGCACAAAATAAGCCACAAAGGTTGTTACGTCTTTAAAGAAAGGAACCAAACCAAAACAAATTGAACCAATCCCATTTATACGTCTTATAGATCACGTCTTACATTCGTTTGTTGCTTACGATCACATCTTGGCCTCCGGGAGGTGGGGTTCCTCCGAGCTCTTTGCCTGCTGGCAGCACTGTTTAGTGCTTGGTGCCTGAGGTTCCCCAAAAGGGGAATGCCGACGGGGTCAAGAATTTTTGCATTTGCCCCACATGAGTCCCGATTCGTGCGCGGCCTCCATCATAAAACGGCCTTGTGCCATATTCTGACACGGTGGGATGTCAGATAAATCGCAGATCTGAAAGCAATTCATTTGTATTCAATAGGAATGCTTCATATTTCCATGTAAAAATATTTTCAAAAACTACACAAAAATTGTAAATATTAGGAGAAAATACAGTGCACACAATTCCCTAACTATTTGGCATAAAATGATCCCAGATTGGTTGACATGCCGTTGAAACCAATAAATCTACTTTCCAGTCTACGGACATACGGGCCTATCAACTAAGTCAACCCCAACATACAGATGATTACGGTACTCATTAGGGAATGTCTTTCTGGCAATATACTTAAACAAATTTAAGAGTACATTTAATATATATTCTAATTTTTAATAAGATGAAAAAAGTCGTAAGAAGCTTAGTCAGACCTGAAGTCAAAACACTTTTATAAATTTCTGCTCAAAACTCACAAATAATTCTTCCACTTATTTGACAAGAGGGCTTAGTGAAAAAAATGCTTTGTATTTAGTAGAGGCTAGTCTGATTAGTAACGTGAACACTTGTAAAAGTCATGGTCTCTTTACAATTAGTCACATCAAATTGTTCAAAAGTACTATTGGCTATTAGTGATCAACTTAAGGAAAACTGACTAATTCGTCTAATTAATCACACAGTGCGTCACCTCCTCTCACTTCTTTCTCTTTATCACCCACTCTATTTGCTTCATTCGCTATTCAATTGACGTAGGTTTTACATCAATCAAACTAATTTTATTCATATTTATCTAAACTGTAAATCTTATTTTTTCTATTGCTCTATCTGTTTCTCTCTGTTACTGTCTCTGTCTCTGCCCCCCTCTCTTTCTCTCTGTCTCTCTGCCTGTCTCTGTCTCAATCTCTTTCTTTCCGTCTCTCTGTCTCTGTCTCTGTTTCTCTGTCTGTCTGTCTGTCTGTCTCTCTCTCTCTCTCTCTATATATATATATATATTAGTTAGGGCATACCTATGTATCAATCTATCTATTTATTTTTTATCTTCACTCAATCAAAACTGTTCCTCTCTCTTTCTCTCAATATCTTTCAATCTCTCTCTCTCTCTCTCTATATATATATATATATCATCATCATCATCATGTCGCACTGGTAGCACGGATATCCCTGACCCTCTCTCGGCACTCCTCCCTATCGTTCATCGCCCTAGGCAGGTCCTCAGGACAGCATCCCGTATCCTCACACAGCTGCTGAATGTATGTTGGTGCTGGTCATCCTGCTTTTGCACGGCCATGTGTGGGGGTCCATAAGAGTACATCTCTTATGAGCTCGTCCCTGCTTCTCCAGCAGTGTCCTACATGTCTGGTTCGTCTAACTTGAATAGTTTTCGTGATAGGAGGCAGGTGGCCGTACAGTTGGTGTCTTGTGGAGTGTTGTCGCCAGGACTTGTTCAAGATTGCACGCAGCATTCTTGTGTAATTGCCGGGTAACTTCTTCTCCAGCTGTTTTGTTAGCGTCCATGTGGTGCACCCGTATAGCAGTATGTTGTTGACAACGGGCGTTTAATTAGTACGAAAACAATAGGGACTTATTTGATTTTTATCACACACACACACATACGTATATATACATACATACACACATACATACACACACACACACACACACACATATATGTATATATACGTGTGTGCGTGTGGTTTATATATATATATATATATATATATATATATATATATATATATATTAATTGGTACCTACATATCTATCCATCAATCGATTTGTTTTTCTCTCGTCTCTATCTATATCTATCAAGATTTATTTATATCTATCAAAACTTAATTTCTCTCTCTCTCTCTCTCTCTCTCTCTCTCTCTCTCTCTCTCTCTCTCTCTCTCTTTCTAGATAGATAGATAGATAGATTAGTTGGTGCATATCTATCAATCGTTTTTTCGATTTTTCTCCAATCTCTCTCTCTCTCTCTCTCTCTCTATATATATATATATATATATATATATATATATATATATCTTACTCGACGTAATAGGTTTGTTGAGACCAATGCAATAACAAGAGTGGATTTTTACAAGTACCATAAGAGGTACTTAATTAAAGTATATTGCAATATATGCACCATTGCGTGTGTGTGGGAGACGAGTGAGGGGTAGAGAATGAGTGTGAGTGAGTGAGTGAGTGAGTGAGAAAGAAAGAGAGAAAAGCATTAAGAGAAAATACGTATGTATTTAAAAGCGTGGGGATGTATGTGCGTGCATATATATATATATATATATATATATATATATATATATATATATATGTGTGTGTGTGTATGTGTGTGTGTGTGTGTAAGTACATTCTCATTTTACTTTAATAAATATATTTGACAAAATAAATTGCTACGTTCCGTATTAAGCATTCTACCCGGTTGGTTGGTTAGTTGTTTAGGTTTTGTGGCATATCAACCTTTGTTGGTTATTTAATGCCAAATCCTTCTTTTACTCAAATGATCAGTTCTATTTCAAACAATTCAGTTTAGCATAAGTATAGTATTTGTCCACACACAGTTAAATGTCAAAAACAATTCTATTTCAAACAATTCTGTTTAGAATAATTACGCAGTTTAAATATCAAAACAGTTCTATTTCATATTGTTCAGTTTACCATTAGTTCTTTTTGATCTATTGATAGGACCCTGACAGGTGCAACCACTACGGGACAGAGTGGACCTGGGAGCGATGGCAATGAAGGGGTACTCTGCATTTTCCAAAGCTCCAGAATTGGTGAAACCTCACCATCAGATTGTTTGGTGTCATATGCAGGACACTCGTTTGGTGGGTGTATTCTGCAGCCCTAGCCGACTGGGCCAGCATTCTACCTGATATAATTGTACAAGTATATATGTGTGTGTGTGTGCGTGTGTTTAGCGCCCCCCTCGCCTTGGAGGGGTTAATCACAAGGTCAATATTTAAGCGAAGTTTAAGAGGTTTGAATGCAGTGTTTTTCTCCTTCTAGATTAGTTGCCATACCAAGACTAAAGAACCTGTCTACCAGATTGATAGATAGATTAAACGTTGAAACGTATACAAAGTATAGTAGGCCTACAGTGGTAATTTATTAAGCTTTTTGCTTAGATATGGCACAAGGCCATATTTACAGCAGAATAGATTCACAGGTGTCTAAGAGAGGAGAGTATCAAAACCTCCAACGCAATACATTACATATCCTCTTTGGAGGCGCTCGTAGTGTAACGGCTATCGTGCTTAAAAAATGGACATGGCGATACGAGTTCAAATTCTGAATAAGGCTCTTCGCATTTCACTTAGCGCTCTTACCCTTGAGAAAGGTACGAATCTACCTATTCTCCCTCCAGCTATTGACAATTAGTATGGAAGACTAGGCTTCTTAGCTTTGCTATGTCAACCGGCTAGTGAAAGGAAATTCGGTGTTTGTGTGTGCATGTGTGTGTCAGTGTTTGTGTCTCTGTGTGAGTGAGTCTCTCTCTCTCTCTCTCTCTGTATGTGTGTGTGTGAAAATATGTTTGAGAAAATATATGGAGGCACTTTTGAGTGCTTTTTCATTCTCATTCCTCTCTTTCCCTCCCCCTCTCTCTCTCTCTCTCCACACATATATATATATATATATATATATAGTCATCCACAGACAGATCTGTTTCGTTCTATCAGAACTCATCAGTGTGGTGAGAGAGTATCTCACCGTAGCTGGGATCGAAACCCGGTTGACTCAAACGCCAAGCCAAAGCTTCTAACCATTTAGCTACGAGGAGATATTAGCTACGAAGTACATTTTTTTAAAACGGTTATGAATCACAATTACTATTGTTTACATACATCCGTTCAATATATATATATATATATATATATATATATAACATTGTAATTAAGATTCCATCAAATCCAGTCCAAACAAGAGAATTGACCTCTCGATCGCTCACTTCCTTCTCTACCTCAGAGTCAACAGATGAAAAAAGCCCTTTAAAAAGCATGATTTGAAATGTTTTCCTGACGTCAAAATGCCCAGTACTTTGGTTTCGTCATCAAAATTAAAATCTCCTCGTCTAAACTAGAAGAGCCACAACACTCTGACTTACCTATTTGGTCACGGCATACTTGTAACTGAGCAGAGGATGCAGAAATAGGATTGGTTTGGTTTCTTTTGTTTAATGGCATATCAACTTTTGTCGGTTATTCAATGCTAAAGCCATTCTCCTGGAAGAACAGTAGTGGTATTATTTAACCCATAGCTGGGAGGATAAGGAGGTTCATACCTTTCCCAAGGGTATTTGCCCGAAAGTGAATGTAATAGCGCGACTAGAATTCGAACTCGCTTACCACGATTCCGCAGTCTATCACTTTAACCATTACACCACGAGGACACCCCGGAAGCGGACATAGTTTCAATATGATAGAGAACGGCAGACATTTGAGATATTTTATTAAAGACGAAACAAAGAACGCTAGAGAGAGAGAGAGAGAGAGAGAGAGAGAGAGAGAGAGAGAAAAAGAAGTGTGTGTGAGAGAGAGAGAGGGGGGGGAGAGAGAAAATTGAAATAATGAAAAGACTGGAAGAAAAAGGTGTCTGTGTTAAAAGACACACACTCGCGTGCGCGCGCGCACACACTCACACACACACACACACAAAGTGGCTGAGATGGCAAAAATGAACAAGAATCAATGCCACTTAATTTGAAACGCTCTGTGATATTATTGAAAAACAAGATGTCTTCCATGGCCTTCAACTCGTTTTTGATATCCATGGTTAGATGTAATCTCAATTCTTCTGGCGTGGAAGAATAAAATTTAAGAAGGAAATCAGTCATGTTCAACAAATGATAACAACACAAGCAGTGAAATCTTTTGAATCATAATATAGAATAAATAAACAAATCGTGTGTAAATATACACACCCTGTCGAAGACGGTGTTAGATTCCAACCTGTTTGCTAAGTTTATTCATAGTCTTCGCTTTAAGAATATTACATGGATCAAAGCAATATCCTTTTCTAACAGCCCTTCTCTCTGTGTCGCCCTTTTTCTGTCTATATGTGACGGCTTTATGACAGAAAGAAAGTGATAGGTTTAAGAATATATATATATATATATATATATATATGCGTGCGTGCGTGCGTGATAAAAATTAAATAAGTCCCTATTGTTTTCGTACTAATTAAACGCCCGTTGCCAACAACATTCTCTTCTCTTCATCATACAACTAAAATCGAAAACTCAGATCTTTTATTTTTGGCGAATGCTTGTTTCGAAGTCTATTAATTAAAAAGATGATATCCTGGTGTTCTAAACTGCATATGATGGTGAGGCTGCGCTCCTAAAGCTTTAGGAAAAGTGGAGTACCCCTTTACCGCCATTATTCCCAGGTCCACTCTGTCTCGGATTGGTAGCACCTGTTAGAGTCCCACTTATGGGTTTAATAGAACTTTGTTCTCATTGACTAAGGATCATTTTTATTAGTCATTTAAAACCATACAACTGTGTGCAAATTATTTGTATTAGATAGGAATACTTGAAACCATATCATTGTGTGCACATTATTTAGACTAGATAAGAATACTTGATTAATAGAATATTAAGAAGTAATACTTGAACTTAGATGAATTTTTTTATGTTAGATAGCAATACTTGAGACCATTTAATTGTGTGCAAACAAATAATTCGTATCATATAAAATTATTACTATAAGATAGCAAATCTACACAACATTTAACCGTAGGCAAATAAAACTATTGTTGTTAGATGCAAAAAAAAGTGAACTCTAGTTTATCTATAAATGCAACCGAAAAACGATTTGCTTTACAAATTATATATATATATATATATATATATATATATATATATATATATATATATATATATATATTGTATTTTGCACTTTTAAACATCCATCATTGATCTGACATCAAAAGTATCATCCTTCATAGTCCTGATCATGGTTCATTAAAACCGAAACGCTATAGTGTCGACTTTGCTTCTCAATGAATCTCTCCTACTTGGATTACCTTGTTTATATATATATATATATATATATATATATATATAGTCTTTATATATTTATATAATGGCATCAAATAACCCTCAAGGGATGATATGCCATCAAGCACCACCAAACAATCAAACAAAACAAATGAATAATATTAGATTGAATTATTAGTGTTGCGAGGATCATTAAATACGTTTCCAGACTTTTTTTTTCGTATGGGCACTTTTATTGATAGTACACACATGAAACTCTAGTCCCCTTCGAAGTAATCTCCTCCGGCTGCAATGTTCTTGTTGTACCGTTCCACCAACGTCTGGAAGGCCCTATAGAAGTCCTCTTGTGTGAGCGTGTCAATGATCTTCTTCACAGCCTCTTTCATCTCCTCAATTGTCTCATAACGACGGCCTCTGAGCTTAGGGAATAACCAAAAATCACTGGGAGCAAGGTGTGGACTATAGGGAAGGTGAGGAAATAGTCTGTGACAAGGATGGAGGTGTGGACTGGTATATTGTCCTGGTGGAAATGCCACTGACCCGATTTGAAGAGTACTGGCCTCTTCCGATGGAATCTCTTCCTGAACTCCCTTAAAACCTTAACATAGTAACCCTAAACCTAACCCTTTGGCCAATCAACTCTGGTCTATTGACTTCCTTACTCCTCCCACACCTCTCATCATCCCTCACAAACTCCCTGTCTTCCTTGAATCTCTTATGCCACTCAAAAACTGATGCTCGATTCATGCTAGATGGTTGTTTAAAACAGAATTTTATTGCATATCGTTCTTCTAAAGTGTCCTCACGTCCAGAGTGCATTTTTGACATTTACCAGCTGTGATAATCAGGCTTAAGTAAGGTGTATTCCATTTCCTGCTGTAGCAGTTCATTTGAACCTGAAATCATAAAAATTGGTCAGTCACCTTAGATGTATAGAAATAACATAGTGAATTTTCAAGAGTCTACGACAATTTTAAATGCCCATACAAAAAAAGTCTGGAAACTTATTGAAGCTACCACGTAGATAGGAATCCTTGAAACCATTCAAGTGTCTGCATATAAATGAGTCCTAAAAGTCGTTTAGAATAAAGTTACGAACAGAATATTAATTTGCAAATCACACACACACACACACACACATACACAAACACGTATATATATGAATAACATGATTTGGCATTAACTAACCCGCAAGGTTTGATATGCTTTAGAAACACCAACTGTTGTATAACGATATGAATGAATGACTATAACACTTTTATTTATATAAAAATATATCTTATTCTTTTTTAGGGCCGAAACTTCTGGAGCATATGGAAGAGAGACAGGGAGACAAAGACAGACCAGAGGACTGCTATATTGACCCATAACGCCTTTGAATTTAGTTAGGCTCAGCACATGGGTTAGTTAGGTGCAAACATTGATGCAGGTGTTAACGCGGGCGCGTGCGGGCGGACGAAGGTGTCACTCAGATGTCACAATAGTCCGAGACGAAACGGGTGACGGAGTGCGAGTGATGTCACGCACCGGAAGCGCGCAGAGGTTTGTGGCGAATTGAAAGAAAGTTAGGAGTTGAAAACTAGACGCCAAACGAGGAGGATCGACTTTTGGAGCTCATAGACGCGAGGCGAACTTGCGCCCTATGGGGGCCGCTCGAGATGGGGGCCAAATGAATAAGACAGCATAGAAGATTGTGTCTCTCCTCCTTGTGTCGAAACCTTTAACTCAAAGTTAATAAAAAGGTTTCGTACCTGAACAAGAAGTCGTTACGTGTTTTCGAATTTCGAGATTCCTATGTTCTTTATATGTTCTATCGTTATGAACATTATATGTCCATTTCGCACATGGCTGTACCGAGCGTTAATTGGGAATATGGTACAGTTGGACCTTGCCATCATTATTTGAACATTGTAAGGTACCATTTTCCAACAGCCCTACGCTTAAAAACCCCATGAACACAGCCACAAAAATATCCTGGGAAGTTCTCGTAGCGTTGTGGCTAACGTGCTGGACTGCCGCCTCGATGTTAGAGAGTTCGAACTTAAGTTGTACTCTTACTTTCGCTCTAATAAACTTTGGAAAGGTATGAACCCATTTATTCCCCCCCCCCGCCTAGTAATGGGTTAAATAGCATCACTGATGATCCTCTAAATGCATGGCATTGGCATTAAATAACCCACAAAGGTTGATATGCCTTTAAACAAAGAAAACCAACCAAACCAACCAAACCAAACCAAACTAAATAGTATCACTGCTGCTCTCCTACAAGGATGGTTCTGACATTAGATAACCCACCAAGGTTGATATGCCTTTAAATAAAGAAACTAAATCAGACTAAAATAAATAGTGTCACTAGTGCTCCTCTAAATGGATAGATTTTGTATCAAATAACCCAGTAAGGTTGATATGCCTTTAAATAAAGAAAGCAAACCAAACCTAATAGTATCACTGCTGCACTTCTACTAGGATGGCTTTTGCTTTAAATAATCCACGAAGATTTATATGCCATTAAACAAAGAAACCAATCCCAACTAAATAAAAATATAATCCAACAGGTACAGAAGAAAAAATATTCGATGGCAATTAAGAAAAAAAAAGAAGCAGAGAAATGTATACAAAGTGGCTAAGAATATATATATATATATATATAGCGAGAGAGAGAGAGAGAGAGAGAGAGAGAGATAAAGAAACACAGAGAGACAAAGAGAAAGAGAACGAGAAAAAAGGGGGTCTTCGTGATGTAATGGTTAAAGCGATGAACTGCGGAATCGTTGTAAGCGAGTACGTACTTCAGTCGCGCTATTACGTTCACTTTCGGGCAAATACCATTGGGAAAGGTATGAACCGCCTTATCCTCCCAGCTATGGGTTAAATAGTACCACTACTGTTCTTCTAAGAGAATGGCTTTGGCATTAGATTACCTATAAAGGTTGATATGCCATTAAACAAAGAAACCAAACCAGAATTGCTGAAACTGTTGATTTGGTCAGGTTTGGTTTTATGGCATATCAACCATTGTTGGTTATTTAATGCCAAATCCTGTTTTAACATATATATTAAATATATGATTTCTAAAAACAATTTGTAGATATACGCATTTAAATGATCAAGCAGTTCCATTTCAAACAATTTAATTTAGCCTAAGTCAACAAAGGTAAATGATTCCAAGTATTGCTATGTATCATTAACAATTCAATTAAACATCATTCATTTATTTACACACAGTTAAACGATCAAACTGTTCTATTTCAAACAATTCAATTTAGCATGTCATTTGTTTGCTCTCAGTTTAAATGTCAAACAGTCCTATTTGACCCCTAGATAGGACCCTATCAGGTGCTACCACATTAGGTCAGAGTTGGCCTGGGAGTGGTGGCAACGAGGGGGAATTCCACATTCTCCAAAGCTCTAGAATTACTGGAGCCTCAGCATCAGATTGTTTAATGTCATATCCAGGACACTCGTTGTGGAGGGGTCTTACCCTTCTGCATAGATGCATTCGGTGTCTTCTACAACCCCAGCAGACTGCGCAACGTAACTGTTGAGGTTCTTGGCACACAGTTACATGATATCAAGTATTTGTATCAAATACTAACAGTTAAATGGTTTCAAGTATTTATTTCTACTAAATACTGGAGGTGCCCGTGGTGTAATAGTTATCGTCGTAGGATATGGACACGGCGACACGAGTTCAAATCCTGGACGAGACTGATCGCATTTCAAATAGCACTAATACCCTTGGGAATGGTATGAATCCAATTATTCTCCCTCCAGCTATGGGCAAATAGTTGGCCTGACTAGGTTCTTTAGCCTTGGTGTTCGCCGGATTTTCTGGTCATGGTGATTCAATTCAGAAGTCTCTTGTTGGTTTTTTTTTTTTTTTGCACACAGGGCTATCGAATACGAATATTTTTTGGTATATCTATTTGAGTCAAACCCTTACAGGTACTACTACTCCAGTTTGGAAGTAATAGCAGATCTCTAAAACTGAAGTATCACCATCACAGGTAGTTAAGTGTCATAGCGAGGACACCCCTTCCTTAGCGAGGGTGGGATCCGTATCCCTCTGCAGAGGATATAGTCAGCATATTCTAAGTCTCACTGACGGGGTGGTCACATCAGTGGTGTGGTTTGGTTGGATTTTAACAGACAGTTAAATATAAAAACAGTTCTATTTCAAACAATTCTGTTTAGCATAAACATGCAGTCTAAATATAAGTACACAAATTAATTGTCAAAAACATTTCTATTTCAAGCTATTCAGTTCAGTCAAACAATTCTGTTTTGCATTAGTATGCAGTTTATCACTAATGAATCCATAGATAGGGCTCTATCAAATTCTACCATTCCAGGCAATTGTGAATGTGGGAGCAATGGCAATGAAGGGGTACTCCGCATTCCCCAAAACTGAAACCTCATTATCAGATTGTTTCGTGTCATATCTAGGACTCTCGCTAGGGGGTGGTTTTACTCCTCTGCAGTGAAGCAGTCAGTGTATTCAGCAGCCCCACCCGACTTAACAGGAATTCCATAGAATTTATATTACTGATATAGTTGTACCGTAGAAATTCCATGGAATTACTGCCAAGTCGGGTGAGGCTGTAGAATATTTGTCTGCAACTCTGCAGAAGGGTTAATACACCCCTAATGGACTGTCCTGTGTATGATACTTCTATTTCAAGCTATTCTGTTTCGTTAAACAGTTCTAATCCAACCAAATCAGTTTAGTATAAGTATAGATTTTGTTTACAGACAGTTAAATGTCAAAACACTTCTATTTTAAACAATTCAGTTTATCTGTCTAAGAACGCAGTTTGAATTTAAGTACACAGTTTAATTGACAAAAACAATTCTATTTCCAGCTGTTCTGTTTAGTCAAACAGTTCTAATTCAAACAAATTAGTTTAGCATAAGTATGCAGTTTACTTCTATTTAACCCTTAGATAGGACCCTCTCAGTTGCTTCCACCTCGAGCGTGAGTAGACCTGAGAGCGATGGTAATGAAGGGGTACTCTGCATTCCCCAAAGCTCCAGCATCACTGGAACATCACCATCAGATCGTTTTGTGTCATATCTAGGACAATCGTTGGTGGTGGTTGGGTTCTACCCCTCTACAGAGAAGCCGTCCGTGTATTCTACAGCTCCAGCTGACTGGGCCACCAGCGGTGTGGATCACTTTCTCTGTAAAAATGGTCTGGCATTAATGTTTTTTTTTTTTTGTTTCATATGTAATTAAAGATCATCGCAAGAAGAGTCTGCTTTTTGCCAAATTACCCTCCTTTCTATTGTGTTCGGTTAAACTCAGCCTTTGACCATCTTTTGTATTATATCAGGATCTAATCATCATCATCATCATGCCGTATAGAATTGTAATAATAGTATGAAATATATTTACAGTGTACTTCAAGAATTTGACCAAATTCTGGCAGTAGATGTATGTCGCTCAAAAAATTCCATGTTTCACCCAGATTTTAGATTTACCGTCCACCTCTCACCTTTTCGTGTGCCCCACCCACACAGAAACTTAAAAAAAGAAATCTGAATCTCACAATATACTTATTGGGTTTGATTCGTTTTTTTTTCATAATTTTTGCCTGATAGTTTTAGTTGGTAGACTCTGGTCCGATGCTGCTGGTATTAATGCTGTATATTGACCTTTGACAGAACCGTTAGTCGGGGATCTCTTGAACAGGATGCACCAGTGTATACAGGTGGAAGCAGATGCGTGAATTGACAGCCAGAAGGACAAACCGAAAACGCCTAGGCGTTGTGAAATCATATATGCGGTCACCCACGACAGATACAGTTGTTTCATAGTCATAACCATGATACATATACATGCGGAAACAAAATCAACAATAATAAAGACGAGCAACACACTTCTTTAGAAAAATATACCTCTCACGCTTTATTCGAAATGGTTGCGAGAGGGTTACAAAAGGGTTATGTGTGAGAGGTGAGTTGGAGACTGAACAAACTGCAACATATTAACCCCCTGTTCCTTTGTCTTTAGCAGCACTTCTTTCACGTTCTGCTGGGCTGCTCGATCGGGGGTCCTGAGGGCCCATAGCCCTTTGCTGTGTGCTGGTTCTCTCTACAGCATCTTATATCCAACTTGACTGACTCCAACTAACTGAACCTGTCTGCGGCCCCGGGTTATATAATTGTTTGTCGTACACCTGCTTCTTGCGGGCGTCACATCTGCACCCAATTCAACCCGTCCACAGTCAAGGTTATACCCTGATTATCTTTGACCGGATGCACATGTTCCTTGATTGACGGCTGGGTCGAAGGTAAATATGTTACACAGTCAGTATCGCAGTCGTCATTCAGAAGAGATTCGGACAGTCAAATTGTTCGGTGAGCACCGGAAAGGGAAGTGGCCCTCCCAACCAAGAAGAAAAACTGCCAAGTAGGGCCCTGAGAATGAATATGGCACAACACAGCTAAGAAGAAGTTAAGGAACAATATAGCAGTCCTCTGTCTTCCTGTCTCTCTTACATACGTATAGTTTCGATCCTTTCGAAAAATAAAGTTGCGAGAGAGAGAGAGAGAGAGTTATATTGTTATAAAGAGTGGGTGATTGGGTCTTCCTTATGGTCCTAAAACATTAGCACCTCTCTCTCCTTCAGTCCAGCACTTTCAGCCATCAATTAATCGTTACTATATCTATATGAACATACCTAATTCTTTGTATGTATTGTTCATGTAGGTTTTTTCTTGTTTCCAGAAGTTTTTTGATTGATTTAGTCCTTATAATTTTGCTTATTTCTACATGTCTTTTGCCGTCTCTATTGCTTTATTTTTTTTTATGTCAGTTTCTTTCGGTGTAAGGTCGAGTTGATTAGCGAATTAATTACTTTCTTTACTAATTGAATTTTTTTCTTTTGCTTCTTTTATGTGTTTACTAACTGTGGCCTCTAATCTGTTGTCGTGTTTGAGTATTTCTTTAATCCTATAGTGGTTGTTTTCTTTGTCAATCATTGCTGGATTAATTCTCTTCCACCATTTCGTCTCTTTACGAACCGACGTTCTATATTTTTCATTGGGTGATAATTTCTAAGGCAAAGTTATTAGTTTCCTAACGTAACTCTCCTTGCCCAGTCGGCTGGGGCTGTAGAATATACCGACTGCATCTCTGCAAAGGGGTAATATCCCCCAGAAATGAGTGTCCACTGTGGCTCGAAGTGGTAGCACCTGATAGGGTCCTATCTATGGGTCAAATAGAACTAAACTGTGTACTTATTCTAAACTGAATTGCTTGAAATAGGACTGTTTTGACATTTAAATTTCGTACTTAGCCTAAGCTGAACTGTTTGAAATAGAACTGTTTTTAAATAGAACCAAACGGTGTATTTATGCTAATCTGAATTGCTTGAAATAGGACTATTTTGATATTTAACTTGCGTACTAATGCTAAACTGAACTGTTTAAAATAGAACTGTTTTTAGATAGAACTAAACTTTGTACTTATGCTAAATTGAACTGTTTGAAATAGAACTGTTTTTAGATAAAACTAAACTTTGTACTTATGCTAAACTGAACTGTTTGAAATAGAAATTTAATTCGGCATTAAATTACCCAAAAACAGTTGATACAACGAAGCAACCAACTTAACTCTCCATCTCTTTTTTTTCAGCTAATCATTCATTAGATTTATTGAAGTAGTAATGTGTAGGCTACAACCAAAAATGTCCAGCTTTGGCTCTTCTTTCGAGGCGAGGCTTAGAACTTTCTGAACAACCCTCGTATACTAAATGTGTGCGATGCATGTCTACCCTTGCGTGTGTGCGTATATATGAGTATGTGATTGCGTGTGTGTGAGTTTATATATGACAGACAGACAGACAGACAGACAGACAAACTGACAGACTGAAATAGTAATGACAGTTTATCATATGTGTGGGAGTATGCACGTGTATGTGTGTGTGTGTGTGTGTGTGTATGTGTATATGTGTGTTCGTCCATGCAATGGCCAACTTAATTAGTTAACAAAACAAAATGACCATTGGATAATCTATCTATGTATCTATTTACATAGGTGAATACGAACACACACACACACACACATACACAGGGTCATCTCTGTATATTTTTCTTTTGATTAAATTACGTGTACAGCAAAATTTGTACAATATAATAAGCAGAGACACCATTGGTAATTGAAGTCGGGGAACTTAAGTAAAACAGTAAAACAACGAAGGACCCTTTTCGTCCGTTTTTTTTCAAGTTGGAAACACCGGAAATTTAACTAAAAACGGGGTATATATGTATAATATATAAGTAGAATGGCCAGATAGAGTACCCCCCCGCCCCTAAGTAACCCCTGTATCCAGAGGTTCCCCAAATATATTAAGAATGTGATTGTTTAACTGCCTGCACAGAGGGGGGCGATTCATAGAGATATAAATCGCCTCTTGAAATTTAAGATGGGATTTATTTCTTGTCCTGTGCAGGTCAGAAAAACAATCATCTTCATAACTAGTTCTGCAGTTATTTATAGTGAGCAGATGCTCACCAATTGCCGAATCCATTGCTTGGGAATGCCCGGATGTTAGTCGGCCTGATAAAAGAGATTTGGGTATATGCTGCCTAACCCTTACTTCGAGACGTTAACAAGTCATACCTATATATGTCGAATTACATCAACAAGTAAATTTATAAATTAAATTACTTTGTTTAAAGATAGGTAGCTTGTCCTTTATCTTTTGATATCTATCTATCTATCTATCTATCTAACCCTTGGACAAAAATAGATCACCCGCAAAAATGAAGAAAAAGATATTGTATACAATTTTTAAATTGTGAAAATCAGATATATGAAAGATAGGCATAAAGACAATTAGATTTAAAATACGAAAACATGGCAATTCATTTTTTATATGTATATTAGAATTTATGCGTAGTTTTAAAATTTTGTTTTCAAAACAATGAGCCGAACTATAGAATATAAAAGCAAATTTTTTATTTAATATTTTGTAGATCTGCCGTTAGCTTTTATAACCACAAAAAATCGGCCAAGCATAATATCAACTAGTTTCTGAAGATGAATTGAAGGTATTTTTCCTATGCATCTTAGATTGTGTTTTCGAGTTCAGAAATTGCTAAGTACTCTCGACCTACTTCATAAACTTTTGCAACAATCAATCCCCACAAATTTTCATTGGGATTGTGATCTGGAGAGTATGCTGGTGGGGGGTCAAGAAATCTAATTCTTTGTTCAAGCAAGTACTTTTTTGTTATTGATCCATTCTTCTCCGCATAGACGACGCTCTTCTGGTGTGAGAGATAAATCCTTTAGCATCTTTACATAATCTCCTGCTTTTTGTCAACAACTGACTAAAGATGAGAAGCCCCCCGCCCCAAGATAATATGAAATCCTCTTCCACTATGCCTTGTTGAGTTATTCTCTTCTGGAAAATTTTTTGCGTGTCAGTACTTCTAAAAGCCATCTGGACCGTCTAAATTGAATTTCTTTTCGTCTGAGAAAACAACTTTTCGCGATTCTTTAGCATTCTTGGTTTGATATTGACGAGCATATTCCAGTCGTTTCTCTTTGTGCTTCATAGTTAACCTTGGACGATGAATTATTTTCTTATGCTTAATTTTTTCGTTGTTTAAATACCTTCTACTTGTTTTAGTACTGCAAGGGGTATCCACTAGAGATTTCAATATTTTGGATGTTAACAAATTTTTCTTTTTTACTTCACGTACAATTCTTCTCTTGAATTGTGGTGGTAATTTTTCTGGCCTGCCAGTCGGTTTTCTTGTTCCATAATTATTTGGACTTTTCAAGTAATTGCAGATAACGGTTTTACTGCGTCCTAAGGCGTTCAAAATTTCTCTCTGCGATTTTCCGACTCTTTTCAGAGCTGTAATCTCGTCTTTCTCAAATTCAGATAATTTAGTTCCATAAATCATTTATGTTTTTTTGTTTTTTTTTAAGTATTACAGTTTTAATAGCTTTTATATTACGTAGACAATGTATAATAAATTTTTAAGCCTTTTTTCTTTAGTTTTTATTGGTGGTCTTATATTAATGTCAAAAAATAAATTTAAAAGTTTAGCCTAAATGCTAATATACATATAAAAATGAATTGAAATTTCTTATTTTAAATTTAAATGTACCTTAACTTCATCTTTCACATATCTGATTTTCAGAATTGAAAAATTGTAAACAATAACTTTTTCTTCCTTTATGAGGGTGGTCTTTTATTTTTATCTAGGGTGTATATATATACCTTTACCAGAAAAAAATATATATATACCTTTACTAGGAAAATTTAAATGTTCATAGTTGAATGATTTTTTTTGTCCTGACGGGATTATTCCCGACTCCGATTTTCATAATTTAAAAGTTGTAAACAATATCTTTTTCTTCATTTTTGGGGGTGGTCTTTCTTTCTTTCTTTCTTTCTTTCTTTCTTTCATACGTGTTTAATGCTATTTTTCTCTTTCTTTGACTTTCTCTCTCTCTCTCTCTCTCTCTCTCTCTCTCTCTCTCTCTTGTTCTTTCTCTTGTTCTGCTTTTCTTTCTTCCCCTTTCTTTTTCCCTTTCTTTCTCACAGCTGCCGCTCTCTCTATTTCATTCTTTCTCTCTTTCTTTCTCAAAAAAAAAAAAAAAAAAAGAGAAAGAAGCAAACTTGGTGGAATCCATATATATATATATATATATATATAAGTCGTTCGCAACAAATTGACTTGGATATATATCTTCTTGGATAAAATTTTCCGTTGAAAGAAATGGCAGAATCTAGCAAATTTTGGCAAGAAAATGGACTAGTAATAAACGATGGTGGAGCTTCTTTAAATGTAGCTCTGTTCCACTAAATGTCGACGAAAGAAACCATGAAAAATGTGTGTTTATATACAGTGTGCATATAATACTAATCCCTTCGCACAGGCAGGATGTGACACAAGGTTCTGTATTAAGTTACAACCTGGCCCATTACATTTGGAAACGCTTCGGCCGGCCGTGTTGCCTGATACGCAGATTAGGTTGGGTGTGTCTGGGTTCCGGTAGTAGTCGGTTAAAGCCGTCTGACATGGATTTCGGAAAGCCGGCATTTATGTCACACGATACACATACATACACCGGCGGTCCTTGAAGTTCAGGGAGCCATCCCCACCAGGTTCAAACCTTCTTCGGATGGACCAGGTTTATCACATAGTGCTTGGGGCGCCCCTTTATAGGGAAATGCCGACGGGGTTCACAGCATTTTTGGAACCTTCAGGTGTGTGTGGGCAACTGTCTTAAGCCTGGTTCCCTAAAAAAAGGCCATGTGCCATACTTGCACGTACGAGAAGCGCTCGACAAATATCAGGATGTGAAACAAAGTCAATTTTCTGCGGAGTTTAACCGGTCTGAAGTCAGAATTTTCCTTCTCCTAGGCTGGTTACAATACTAAAAGTGAAGAACCTAGTCTGCATTACTATTTGCCCATAGCTAGAGGTAGAATAATAGGAATAATACTTTTCTCAAATCCAATCAACCGCGTCTAGAATTTGAACTCGCGTAGCCGTCTCTATTTCCTACGACAATAACCATTACACCACGGTCATGTACATATGTGGCAATGTAAATGTGTATGTATGTGTATATGAATATTGCTTTGTATAATTCAGAGTGCGTTAATACATATTACAAACATGTATGCGCATATATTCGTAAAAGGAGACAAAAATAGTTGTCTTCCCTTGAATTGAGCGCGTGTGTTCCAACATCTGATGTTAGTAAATCACGTGAGAATTCAGTACCCGTCTTCCTTAATTTTCATCTTGTTGAGTCTTGATATCGAGAGGAATAGACGTTTGGTTGCGAAATTCGTTCATTGAACAGAAGTTGGGGGCTGCACCTCAAATTTCAGCAAGTTATTTCGTTTCATCTCGTTTTTTAAACGAAAGACAACCAAGAAAAGTAATGGCCCCGTTGGCTGGAGAGGGGCAGTAGAATACACCGACAGCAGTTCTGCAGGGGGTAAGACCCCCCACCAATGAGTGTCCTGGATATAACACTAAAAAATCTGATGGTGAGTTTCCAGTGATGCTAGAGCTTTGAAGAATGCGGAGCACCCTTTCATTGCCATTCCTCCCAGTTCCACTCTGGCCCGGAATAGTAGCACCTGATAGGGCCCTATCTATGGGTTAAATAGAACTAAACTGTATATTATGCTGAACTGAATTGTTTGAATTAGAATTGTTTGACTAAACTGAATAGCTTGAATTAGAAATGTTTTTGACAATTAACCTTTAAATTGCGTACTTATGCTAAACTGAATTATTTGAAAGGGAATTGTTTTTGATATTGAAACTCTACTTACGCTAAACTGAATTATTTAACATAGAACCGTTTTGTCATTTAACTGTGTGTAAAAAAATCTGTAATTATACTAAACTGAATAGGCTGAATTAGAACTGTTTGATTTAACTAAATAGCTTGAAATAGAAACGTTTTTGACAGTGTACTCATGCTAAAGTGAATTGTTTAAAGAAGAAAGGTTTATTTGTATAAAATGAATTTGGCGTCAAATAACTCACCAGTCCGTAAGTACATAGTATAAATGTCAAAACAGTTCTATTTCACAGAATTCAGTTTAGCATAAGTTCACAGTTTAAACGTGAAAAGCAGTTCTTTTACACACAATTCAATTTAGCATAAGTACACAGTTTAAATGTCAAAAACAGTTCCATTTGAAACCAATCAGTTTAGCATAAGGAAGCAGTTTAAATGTGAAAACAGTTCTATTTCAAGCAATTCACTTTAGCATAAGTATGCAGTTTAGTTCTATTTAATCCATAGACAGGACCCTATCAGGTGCTACCACTCCGGACCTGGAAGCGATGGCAATAAAGGGGTTCTCTGCATTCCCCAAAGCTCTAGTATTACTGGAGCCTCGCCATCAGATTGTTTTGTATCATATCAGGACACTTATTGGGTGTTTCTTACCCCTCTACAGGGATGCAGTCAGTGTATTCTGCAGCCCCAGCCGACGTGCAGGAATGGGTGATGTGACACGGTCTAGGCAAAGTTGACAATAGAAAAAAAGGTTAAGTTTCAAAATGCCTAATTCTTTTTAGAGAATGATACAAAAAGAATTTGGTGCAGAGTCCTTGCTATTGCATTAAGTTCACGCTTTGGTATAAAGTTTACGCTGGGTCAAAATTGTTATCTTGACTGTCTGCTATTTCTTGGCAACAACGGGTCTTGAGGAGCCGAAACAAGTCTTGATGCTCTGAGCAAGTCACAGGTGTAGCTGTATGCCCAGGTATATGTAGACGGTCAGAGAATCAGACGTGTTGGGTTGCAGAAGCAAGATGATCGATGTCCTGGTTGTTGACTCGGCAGTTAACCGGGGTGTGGTTGATGTTAGTTGACAATAGTCCGAAAGTGTCGTCTGCTCGTGGACTGATCCTTTGCGACAAGTATCCGTTGCACTTTGCTGGCTGCTCGTGTGTTGTCCTTGTGGTGTTGATGTGATAAGACCTTCCAAAGTCCTTAAAAAGACTAAAGGCTGAAAGTAAGAATTATAAACCTGAAAAGCACTTTAAAAGACTCTCGGGTATAATCCTGTTCAACTGAAAAAGTCTGGTAATAAGCTGGGCCACTGTTGGATGGCTGGGATGAGGCGTCTGGTTGTCTATGTGCCGAGACCAGTGAAAAGGGCTCCACTGATTCGGCAGGACTGCTGTGTGGCCGTAGGTGGCTGGGATAAGACGTCTGATCGTGGGGTAAGGACCAGTGAAAGGCAACGAAATCTTTTCACCTAAGGCCTCAGTATGCCGTCGAATGTTTTACAGCCGTCAGCGACTGCTGGTTTTATAGAGGAGAGGGATCGCTTATTGCCGGGTTTGCACGTGTCCTATCTTGGACAGGAAGCTTTTCTTTAATTGTATGTTATAATGCAGCGAATCATTATACCGCAAAGGGAAAGTCTACAAATAGTACCCACTAAGCTCAACAGTTAGAAACTATTTTCGAGACGATTTACCGAATTGATTTGTCTCAAAAATCGTCTGAAAACGTCTGATGAATTCTACTCACTGACGAACTTGGAGATGATGTCTTATGTTGATTGCAGGTTTGGCTTCCGGTTGCAGTGAAAAATTCTGTTCACTGACGATAGAAATGACGTCGCGCTGTTTTTTCAAAATAATGATTCTCGGTGTGAGTAACTATATGTACGTATTTACCCCCCGCACGGACAAGATGTGATACAAGGTTAATTTTTTTATGCGGAGTTCAACAGAAAAGAATTCAGGGTTTTCCAATTAGTTGCCATACCAAGATTAAAGAATTCAGTCTACCCTACTATTTACGCATAGCTGTAAAGAGAATAGTTGGATGCATACCTTTGGCAAGAGTATTTACAAAGCTCTTTGCTTCGATGTGGCACAAGGCCGAATGAATGGGGCGTCCAATGAGACTCGAACTCACTAGTGTAGGTTTGTTATTCTAGCTTGCTAACCGTTACACCACCAGAGGTGCCCCTTTGGCAAGAGTATTTACAAAGCTCTTTGCTTCGATGTGGCACAAGGCCGAATGAATGAGGCGCCTAATGAGACTCGAACTCACTCGTGTAGGTTTGCTAGTCTAGCTTGCTAACCGTTACACCACCAGAGATGCCCCTTTGGCAAGAGTATTTGTGCAACGGAAAATGCAAACGGCTTCATCTAGGATTTGAACTGGTGGCGCTGTAATATAATGGCCAAGGGATTTCGTTTTATATATCTTGCCTTTCGGTTTAGTTAGGCTGAGAACCTTTCGCTGAGCGCATGAGTTAGTTAGGTGCAACATGAGCGCAGGTCTTCACGCGCGCGCAGGGAGGATGTGTCATTCAGAGATGTCAAAATAAAAATCCAAGATAGGAATTTTGCACCAGGAATGTGAGTGACGTCACGCACTGGAAGCATGGGCTGAGATTTGAGAAAAGTCAGTTAGTTAAGTTCTAGCGTTCGGAGAAGACGGTAGACTTTCGGAGCTCGCCGAGGCCTTGCGGCGGGTGCCGCACGTGGTTTGGGGCAGATGGAAAAGTCAGCATAGAAAGATGGTATCTCTCTCCTTATGCCGAAAAACCTTTAAACTTAAAGGTTATAAAAAGTTTCGTAACTGAACTAAGAAGTCGTAAGTGAATTTTTTTTTTTTTGTTTCGGGCTTCCAATGTTATGTACATTCTATGTCTATTTCACATATTAATGTATAGCTCTGTAACATCGCTACAACGGTAAAAAATTACACCACGGGCGTATTTGTCATGTATCCTTACTAAATATCATATTCTTATATTGCTCAATTAAATTTATTGTGTCTTTCCTTTTTGTTTCATCTCTATTGGTATATTGATATACACGTTAAAACTAAAATTAGAACCTGGTAAGTAGGAAAACGATTAAATTAAAATTGCCCAGTCGGGTGGGGTTGTAGAATACACTGACTGCACCTCTGCAGAGGGGTAAGATAACCCCAACGAGCGTCCTGATTATGACAGTAAACAATCTGATGGTGAGGTTCCAGTAATGCTGGGGCCTTGGGGAATACGGAGTACCCCTATATTGCCATTGCTCCCAGGTCCACTCTGGTCCAGCGTGGTAGCAACTGGTAGGGCCTTATTTATAGGTTAAATAGAACTAACTGCATACTTATGCTAAACTGAATTTCTTGAAATAGAAATGTTTTTGACAATTGAACCGTGCTTACATTTTGAACCGCGTGCTTGTGCTGAACTGAATTATTTCAAATAGAACTGTTTTTGACATTGAAACTGTATTCACACCAAACTAAATTGTTTAACTTAGAACTGTTCTGACATGTATGTAAACAAAATCTGTACTTATACTAAATTGAATTAGCTGAATTAGAATTGCTTGACTAAACTGAATAACTCGAAATAGAGATATTTTTTACAATTAAACTATACTTACATTTAAACTGCGTGCTTATGCTGAACTGAATTGTTTTAGATTGAACTATTTTTGACATTGAAACTGTACTTATACTAAACTGAATTGTTATATATAAGTGCTTGAATAGTTTGAAATAGAAATGTTTTTGAAAATTAAACTGTGTACTTATGCTAAATTGAATTGTTTGAAACAGAACTGATTAGTTACATAAAAATGGATTTGGTTGATATGCCATAAAACCCAACAAACCAACCAACTAAAATTAGAACCTGGTAAGTAGGAAAACGTCTAAATTCCTCCCTGGCACTAAATAGAGTATTCCAACTTTCGTACTATTACTTATATATGCTTGTTTATTTGTTTGGGTTTATGGCATATCAACCTTTGTTGGTTATATAATGCCAATTCCAGGGTTCCTTTGGTGGTGTAACGGTTAGCAAACTTGACTAGCAAACCTACACGAGTGAATTCGAGTCTCATTAGGCGCCCCATTCATTCGGCCCTGTGCCACATCGAAGCAAAGAGCTTCGTAAATTACTATATAATGCCAAATCCAGTTTTATACGAATAAATAGTTTTATTTCAAACGCTTCAGTTTAGCACAAGTACATAGTTTAATTGTCATAAACATTTCTATTCAAAGCTATTTAGTTTAGTATTAGCAAAGTTTCAATGTCAAAAACAGTGCCATTTCAAGCAATTCAGTTTAGCGTAAGAACCCAGTTTAAATGTGAAAACAGTTCTATCTCAAGCAATTCACACGGGTTAGTTCTATTTGACCCATAGGTAGGACCCTATCAGGTGCTACCACTCCGAACCAGAGTGGAACTGGGAGCGATGGCAATGAAAGGGTACTCCGCATTTCCCAAAGCTCCAGCATTACTAGAACCTCGCCATCAGATTGTTCAGTGTCATATAAAGGACACTCGTTGGGCGGTTCTTACCCCTCTGCAGAGAAGCAGTCGGTATATTCTACAAACCCCACCCGAAAGGCAGGAATTCCATGAAATTCCTATTACTGACATAGTTTTACCGGTAGAAATTCCATGGTATTACTGCCAAGTCGGGTGGCGCGGTAGAATATTTGACTGCAACTCTGCAGAAGGGTTAACACACCCTTATGGGTTATCCTGGGTATGATACTAAACTGCATCTGATGGTGAGGCTCCATTCTTTGTGATTGGAGAATGTGGAGTACTCTTCACGGTTATTACTCCCCGGTCCTTTCTGACCTAGATTTGTGGTACCTGTTTGGGTCTCAAATAGAACAGTTCCATCATTTACTATGGATTATTATTATTGTTTATTTCAAATCACACAACTGTGTGCAAATTATTTATAGCATAGGAATATTTAATAAATAGGACCAATAATGCTAAGTAACAATACTTGAAGCCATTTAACTGTGTGCAAACAAATAAGTAACGTTAAATAGAATTATTAGTGTTTGATTGTAATACTTGAAACTATATAATTATGAGCGAGCAAATGATTAATATCAAATAGAACTATTTGAGTTAGTTTGGAATACTTGAAACCATTAAACTGTATGCAAGTAATTGACTAATATTTATAGAATTATTAGTGTGAGATAGCAATACTTGAAAGCATCTGTGTAAATAAATGAGCTCTAAATCTACAAAGTATTTGGTTAGAAATCATATGTATATGTATATATATGTGTGTATGTGTGTGTGTGATTTCTACATATATATATATATATATATATATATGTGTGTGTGTGTGTGTGTGTGTGTGTGTGTTCGTGTGTTTGTGCAAACAGGATTTATTAGATAACCCAGAAGCGTTGATATGCCATAAAAGAACAATTAAGAAAGCCATGGATTAAAAGTAAAGTTGGCGACTGTAGTCAAGGGTGACCAGACAGCTTCCTTTTTTAATAGCTACTACACCGAGGTGTAGGGGAGGGCGCTACTCCTTTCCCTGGATTGCTCCACTGTACCCTTGGTATGTACCTTATATTGCTGAGTGTCAAGGAGGTTTCAAGTACCATTTTTTAAGTCTTTGGTACGAAACGACCTAGGATTGAACCCAGACCTCCCAGATCATTGGTGAACACTCTACCCAATAGACCAATGAGCCGGTTAATATTAGCCGAATAAACACACGAATATAAACAAGTATTTTCCATACATATTTTCACAATTTTCCTTATTAATATTTACATACCTATTTCAAATTCTCCGCCTTTTTTTTTTTTTTGCACAGATATTTCAAGTTTCCCCCTTTTTTTTGTATTCTTTTCCCTTTCTCCGGTAGATATTTTTATCTGTTTATTTTTGCAACATTCATTTAAAATTTCATCCTCCTCTATCACACAGCTACTGTTTGTGAACTTTCTAAATTTTTAATTTAACGTCATATCAATTGACAAAGGTTTGATTTTTGATTTAACAATAATTAGATATTCATGTAAATGCTAAATTGTTTCCTCTTGCATTTTTATCCCTTTTCTATCCCTTCTCTTCACTCTTCTATTTCCTTTTTCTCTCATTCGTCCGTTCTTCCTTCTTCTTTCTCCTTTTAATTCATACTTTCTCCTGATGATTCTATTTGTTCTACATCATTGTCTTAAACAGTCACGTGACATGTTTTTAAAATACGAACGCCGACTTATTTATTTCACAGTTACCCCTTTTTTTTCTCCCCACTTGTTTTGTACTTCATTAAAAATCCATCTGTAATCTAAAGTCATTCGATATCATCCTTTCTATGTCCTGATGAAGGTTCATTTGAACCGAAACGTTATAAGTTCTTCTCTTTGGATTACCTTATTTTTTCAATTTTTCTTTATATTTTAAATAAATAAATTTCTTATGGATTTCTCTTCTGGATTTCGGCATATAATAAGAATACTTATGGATAATAAAAATAATAAAATATTATCTTTCGAAAGAAATACGATAGAAGAACCAAAGGAAAATTAAAGATTCAGTTTTTTGATATGCAGCTCACTTTTTTTATATAGTCACTTCTTCGAAGGAATAGTTTTTAATATACTTTTTTTTTTATATACTTTTTTTTTTATATAGTCACTTTTATATACTTTTTTATATAGTCACTTCTTCGAAGAAATGCCCATCTACAGGGTGTCTCAAAACACATGGGACCCATGTGACTACTAATAACTCTACTAATAATAATATTGTCTTCTTTTTCATTTCAGATTCGAAAATAATAGACTTTAACAACTATTAATCCTTGATCATAATGCCTTGGATAAGAGAGGAAAAATATTTTGCGTCACAATTTATATGGAGACAAAATCATGGAAAACTGTCTCAAAACAGATAAAAACCATTAATATGCTAATGATTTATTCACAGTTTCTTCCAGGCAGCGGTCGTATCGATACTGCTGTATGGATGCACTACTAGGACGCTACCTAAACGGCTGGAGAAGAAGCTTGACGGCAATTACACAAGAATGTTGCGAGCAATTTTGAACAAGTCCTGGTAGCAACACCCCACAAGGCACCAACTATACGGCCATCTGCCTCCCATCACGAAAACTACCTAAGTTAGACGAACCAGACATACAGGACACTCCTGGAGAAGCAGGGACGAGCTCATAAGTGATGTACTCCTATGGACCCCCACATATGGCTGAGCAAAAGCAGGATGACCAGCTCGAACATACATACAGCAGCTATGTGAGGGTACGGGATGCAGCTCCGAAGACTTGCCGGAGGCGATGAACGATAGGGAGAAGTGGCGTGAGAGGGTCAGGGATATCCGTGCTAGCGGCACGACATGATGATGATGATGATGAAAAACAAGAAAAACAAAAAAAAAGGATTGCATGTCCTGGAAGTTGATATAATAACAATTAAGAAAACATTTGTTATCCTCTCACATGCATATACATCTACATACATGCAGAATTATAACGACACAATAAATAAACAGACGAGCGAAGGCTTCTTTAACAAAATATACCTCTAACTTTATTGCAAGGGTTCGAAAAGGGTTACTCAGGGTTTGAGAGAGAGTTGGAGACTGAACAAAGACTGCAATACATTGACCCCAACTCTTATGGCCATCAGCCTTGTGTCTTTCCCGTTCTCCAGGGCTGCTCAACCGGAGGCCCAGAGGCCCACTCTGCTAGGTGTGGACTTTCTCTACCGCATCTTGTCACCAACGGATCTGATCTCCAACTCTCTGACTTCCTGTCTTCACTGAGTTATATAATAGTTCAATCGCCCACTCAATCGCCCACTCAATCTTTGGAATGGCATGTTTGATCGTCATCAAGCGGAAATAACTGTCATGCAGTTCAGCGCTCACTCTCTTCCGGTGCATCAGTCTATGAGTGTATCATGGGCTTAGAACCTTGTCCCATTTCGTCAGCCAAATCCGCCTACGGGATTTCTTTCGATTACTGGCCATTGGAATGTGTCACTTCCTTCCGGTGCATCACTTTGGAATGACACGTTTGGCCAGGTCGAAGGTCAAAATACAACCCATTGATTTGATGACTCTAGCTGAAAGGACATATTTTTTAAAAGGAAGTGTTCATTATGAACTGCGCTTGTCTCAGTAATAAATCATTATCATATTAATGGGTTGTATCTATTTTGAGATACCCTCTATCTTGTATTCTCTTAAACGTCTGTCATCTCATTCGTTGCCAACTTGTCTTCTTGCCTTGCCATCTCCCTCTCTCGTCATCTCCCGCTCACTCTGTTTCATGTTCTAACTGATGGAATAAACATCTTCTTTTGTGCATATCTTTTATTCATCGACGACTTTTACTCTTTTTACTCAGTTCGGGGCTGACTCAGTCGGCTGGGATGTAGAATACACTGACTGCATCTCTGTTATATATAAGACCCTCCCCAATGAGTGTCCTGTTATGACACTAAACAATATGATGGTGAGGCTTCAGTACAGCAGGAACTTGGGGAATGTGGAGCACCCCTTCATTGCTATCGCTCCCAGGTCAACTTTAGTCCGGCGTGGTAGCAACTGATAGGGTCCTATCTATGGGTCAAATAGAACAAAACTGTATGCTTATGCTGAACTGAATTGTTTGAAATAGAACTGTTTTACATTTAAACTGTGTACTTATGGTTAATTGAATTCTTTGAAATTAACTGTTTTACTATTAACTATGTGTAAATAATAACCGATAATTAATTGAATTGTTAATAATTCATAGCAATACTTGGAACCATTTAACTTTGTTGACTAAATGGAATAGCTTAAAATAGAAATGTTTTTTGACAATTAACCTGTGTAGTTATATATAAACTGCGTACTTATGCTAAACTGAATTGTTTGAAATGGAACTGTTTTTGACATTGAAACTGTACTTACGCTAAACTGAATTGTTTAATATGAAAACTGTTTTGACTTTTAACTGTGTGTGGAGAAAATCTATACTGATACTAAACTGAATTAGCTGAATTAGAATTGTTTGACAAAACGGAATAGCTTGAAATAGAAATGTTTTTGACAATTGAACTTTGTTCTCATGCTAAACGGAATTGTTTGAAATAGAACTGACTATTTATATGAAAATGGATTTGGCGTTAAATAACTTACAAAGGTTGATATGCCTAAACCCCAACCAATCAATAAACCAATCTTGAATAACTTCAAATAGAAATGTTTTTTTATATTTAAACTGCGTACTAATGTTAAACTGAATTGTTTAAAAAGGAACTGTTCATATGCATAAAAATGGATTTGGCATTAAATAACCTATAATAGTTGATATGCCATAAAATCCAACCTACTAACCAGTTCAGTGTGCCAGTCCGACAAGAGATGGAAATTAGACAATTGCGCTTTCTACCTAATTAGAATATCAAACTTCTGGATTTCTAGAATGTTGTCACCTGACATTATTTTGTCCAATGAAAAACCAGCCTTCAACTCACCTTAAAACTAGTTAGCATAATGGTCAGAATCCTTTTAAATTTACACTGCTGAGGGCAGACCTTGGGTCCAAATGACAAAAGTATTAGACTACGGCTAAGAAGTCAGCAAGTTCAAACCCGATTCGCGCTATTACGTTCACTTTTGGACAAATAATTTTGAGAAAGATATTGAACTCCTACTTATGGGTTAACAGTATCACTGCTGTTCTTCGAAAAGGAAGGTTTTGGCATTAAATAACCCACGGAGGTAGACATGCCATTAAACAAAGAAAGCCAACAATATATTATCAACACTACTTGGCAAATAAAAGATCCAGCCAATCTATAATTTTAGAAGCTTTTTAAGTAAATGTGTTCATCTTATTTTTGAAAAACATTTAACTTTGAACTTTAAATTGCAATAGGGCTAACGTTGCCTGGTCGAGAAAGTTCTATTCTAATATTCTCTGAAAGAAAAGAGTTAGATCTTTGCGGCTTTTCCTTTTACACTCTTCCCTTTTGATATGGTGTTGTGATCTAGGGGTTATTATTGGTTCTTGTGTTTTATGGCATATTAACCTTTTTGAGTCATTTCATGCCAAAGCCATTCTTTTAGAAAAATAATAGTGGTACTATTTAACCCATAGCTGGAAAGAGAATAAAAGGGTCCATACCTTTCCCAAGTGTATTTGTCCGAAAGAGAGCATAACAGAGCGACCGTATTTCGAACACTCGTACTACGAGTGTGCAGTTCATTGTTTTAACCATTAAACCACGAGCGGTCATTAGTGAAATTACTTTGGGAGACAATTCAAGTAAAATCTGTTGGTCTATTTTGATGTTTAAAATAAATTTATATATATATACCTATATTGGCAAATGTGGGAGTGTATGCATGTGATTTTGCCTGTATGTGTCTGCATTTATTAATGCTTTCAAATAAATCTTGCTTTGTCTAGCATAAAACTAAACTGAATATGTATCTGTGTGTATTATGCCTGTGAATGAATGCATATGTGCGTCATAAGTTGGCAGACCGTAGTCATAGGCGACCTGAAGGCTCCCATTTCAATAGCTACTACACCTGGATTGCTCCACTTCATCCATACCTTATAATGCTGAGTGGTGTAATGGTTATCGTCGTAGGAAATGGACACGGCGACTCGAGTTCAAATCCTGGACGAGACTGATTGCATTTCACATAGCACTAATACCCCTGGGAAAGGTATGAATCCAATTACTCTCCCTCCAGCTATGGGTAAATAGTAGGACAGACTAGGTTCTTCAGCCTTGGTGAGGCAACTAGTCGAGGATAAGGAAAAACTCTGAATTCAAACCTGTTAAACTCCGCTTAGAAAATTGACCTTGTGTCATATCCTGCCCGAGCGGAGGGGTTGGGTAAATAAGATAATGCTGAGTGTCAAGCAAGGAGGCATTTTTAATTCTTCGGTATGACTCGATCAAGGATTGAACTACCAGACCATTGGCGAACCCCTTATCCACTATGCCAAATTACATTATACATCTGATATATGAAACGTGTCTATTTCAAATATACATACATGCGTACGACACATGCATATGCATATTCCATAAATACACCTACACATGTAGATACGTACATACACACATATCAAAACTTTTTTCTGCGTGTACTGTATACTATCTACTTTTGTGTCCCAATTTCGTTTTCACCTCATATTACACGCACCAGTGTATAATGATAATCCATGATTTGACAACGGATACTCAGGATATACAAAAAGAATTAATCCATTTCAATTCATCAATTTTGTAGCTACCCCAACCCCAAACCCCTCGGCACGGTTTCGGTAACAGCTTGTTGAGTGGATTGTTTACAATTAAGAAAAAAAATGGAGTTTTTAGGCAAAAAACATTCACGTGGCCTGAATGTGGGAATAACAGTCACCCTACCCATCATTGTATATATCCTAAATTACGACCTTCATTACATAATACATAAAGATTTTTTAAAAGGAACATTTTAGAAATTAAAATGTTGTATGTTTGGAAAAATTTTGGTTTAGTTTTGTTTGGTTTTATGGCATATCAACCTTTGTAGGTTATTTAATGCCAAATTCATTTTTATGTAAACAATCCGTTCTATTTCAAACAATTCAGTTTGGCATGAGTACACAGTTTAATTGTCAAAAACATTTTTGTTTCAAACTATTCAAGCATTTATATATAACAATTCAGTTTAGTGTGAGTACAGTTTCAATGTCAAAAACGGTTCTATTTCAAATAATTCAGTTTAGCATAAGCACACAGTTTAAATGTAAGTACGGTTTAATTGTCAAAAACATTTCTATTTCAAGCTATTCAGTTTAATCAAACAATTCAGTTTAGCATAAGTAGGCAGTTAGTTCTATTTAACTGATAGATAGAGCCCTATCAGGTGCTACCACTCCGGGCCAGAGTGGACCTGGGAGCAATGGCAATGAAGGGGTGCTCCATATTCCCCAAGCCCCCAGCATTACTGGAACCTCACCATCAGACTGTTTAGTGTCATATCCATTGGTTTTATGGTATATCAATAATTGTAGGTTATTTAATGTCAAATCCTGTTTTTAAATATATATTAAATATATGATTTGTAAATATATTTTATAGATACACACAGTTAAATGATCAAAGTTTTGTTACTAAAAATTTAGTTTAGCATAAGTCAACATGGTAAAATGGTTCCAAGTATTATTATGTATGACTAACAAATCAATTAAACATCAGTCATTTGTCATTGACTTTAATTGGAATCATTTTGAGATGAGGCTTCTTAATCTGAGAATTAATTTTTATTTATTGCGGACTTTTTGTCCTCATCTAGGTAGTTTTTTTTTTGTGTTGTTTCTTCTTTCACTACGTTTCGGCCAAATTTCACCTCTGGCCTTCTTCAGGTTATTTACCGCGACCTCGAATAGGAATGCTGAATCTTGTAACCGTATTCCCAGTAATTACTGCCTACCATAGTTGTAATTACTGGGGATACGGTTACAAGACTCATCATTCCTATCCGAGGTCGCGGTAAATCACCTGAAGAAGGCCAGAGGTAAAATTTGGCCGAAACGTAGTGAAAGAAAAAACAACACAAAAAACTACCAAGATGAGAACAAAAAGTCCGCAATAAATAAGAATTAATTAGCAGTCATTCGTTTGCACTCACTTTAAATGTCAAAAAGTTCTATTTTAACCATAAATAGGAGCTTATTAGGAGCTACCACTCCAGGTCAGAGAGGGATTAGGAGCGGTGGTAACAAAGGGGTACTCCGTATTACCCACAGCTCCAGCATTACTGGAATCTCACCAGATTATTTTAAGTCATCGTTGTTTGGTGGGGACTTACTCCTCTGCATAGGAGCAGTCGGTGTATTCAACATTCCCAACCGACTAGGTTGTATATTTTTGGAACAAAAAAAAAAAAAAAAAACAGTAATAATCTAAAAATAATTGAAATGGATGATTTCAGAAATAAATGGTAGGGAAAAGAATCCAAGAGGGCATTTTGGGAAACTATTGGTTAAATTACTTGAAAGAAATTTATATATATATATATATATATATTGTCATCCACAGAGAGATCTGTTTCGTTCTATCAGAACTCATCAGTGTGGCTAGACAGGTTAGATTCCAGAAGCTGGGATTGGAACCCAGTTGACTCAAACGCCAATCCAAGATTCCACCACTCAGCCACGAGGGAACCAGTGCAAGCGAAGGAAATTTAAACGCTTATATATATATATATATTAAATCTATTCAAGTTAGGCGAACCAGACATGCTGGACATTGCTGGAGAAGCAGAGATGAACTCATAAGAGATGTACTCTTATGGATCCCCACACACGGCCGCGCAAAAGCAGGACGACCAGCACGAACGTACATTCAGCAGCTGTGTGAGGATACAGGATGTTGTCCTGAAGACCTGCCTAGGGCGATGAACGATAGGGAGGAGTGGCGAGAGAGGGTCAGGGATATCCGTGCTGCCAGCACGATATGATGATGATGATGATATATATATATATATATATATAAAAGCTAGACGGCAATTACACAAGAAAGTTGCGAGCAATATTGAACAAGTCCTGGAGGAAACACCCCACAAGGCACCAACTATACGACCACCTGCCTCCCATCGTGAAAACTATCCAAGTTAGACGAACTAGACATGCAGTTCACTGCTGGAAAAGCAGGGACGAGCTCATAAGTGATGTACTCCTAAGGACCCCCACATATGACCGGGCAAAAGCAGGACGACCAGCTCGAACATACATCCAGCAGCTATGTGAGGATACGGGATGCAGCCCTAAAGACCTGCCAGAAGCGATGAACGATAGGGAGAAGTGGCGAGAGAGGGTCAAGGATATCCGTGTCTGTGGCACGACATGATGATGATGATGATATATATATATATATGTGTGTGATTAATACATATTAGTTTTTATATCTTTTTAATAGCATGGATGCTTATCTGCGGCCATTGCTTTCATGCCGTCTTTATACGACAATCATCTAGCAGAAAAAAGCCTTTTCTGTATGACTATTGTCTTATAAAGACTGCATGAAACCTGTGGTTGCAGATAAGGATCCATGCTATTTAATATATATCATCATCATCATCATCATGTCATGCCGCTAACACGGATATCCCTGACCCTCTCTTTCCATTTCTCCCTATCGTTCATCGCTTCTGGCAGGCCTTCAGGGCTATATACTGTATCCTCACATAGCTGCTGAATGTATGTACAAGCTGGTCGGCCTGCTTTTGCCTGGCCATATCTGGGGTTCCATGGGAGTACATTACTTATGAGCTCGTCCCTGCTTCTCCAGCAGTGTCCTGTATGTCTGGTTCGTCTAACTTAGATAGTTTTCGTGATGAGAGGCAGGTGGCCGTATAGTTGATTCTTTGTAGGGTGTTGCCTCCAGGACTTGTTCAATATTGCTCACAGCATTTTTATGTAATTGCCGTCTAGCTTCTTCTCCAGCCGTTTAGGTAGCGTCCAAGTAGTGCATCCACACAGCAGCATCGATACGACCGCTACCTGGAAGAAACTGCGTTTCATTTTATCGGTCAGGTCTGATTTCCATATGATCGATAGCTTATCGATAGCTGTCCCTGCCTTCGTTAGCCGCATGTCGATGTCCTTTTCGCTTGATGAGACGCTGTTTCCTAGGTAGGTGAATTTGTCTACTAGTTTCTAATATATATTCATTTAATATTATTTAATAGCACTGTCACAGATATTGGGCACTCTCAAAATTATACCGTATTTGGTCTACAACAAACCCATCGAGTGAGATAGTGACAACAATTATCTGCTGTAATATATATATATATATATAGTAAAAGTTGGTGACCTTAGTCGAGGGTGCCCAGAAGGTTCCTTTTCAATAGCTTCTACCCCGAGGTGTAGGAAAGGGCGCTTCTTCTTTCCCTGGATTGCTCCACTTTACCCTTGATACGTACCTTATATTGCTGAGTGTTAAGCAAGGAGGTATCAAGTACCATTTTAAAAGTCTTTGGTATGACGCGACCTGGGATTGAACCCAAGTTTCCCGGAATATTGGTGAACACTCTACCCACGAGGTCAATGAGCCGGTTATATATATATATGTATGTATTGTATTAATATTGTATATTTTCGGTAAAAGATTCTTCCTTCCCCCAAGGTTAATTTAAGGAGTAACTGAAAAGTAGAGGTGCACATTGCTGTCCTCGCAGACCACAGAGTGAAATTGAAAGAATGTGAACAGAGGGATAAGTACCAGGACCTTCATAGAGAATTGAAAAAACTGTGGAACATGAAAGTGACGTTTATACCAATTTTAAGTGGTGCTCTTTGTACAGTCACCAAAGGATTGGAACAAAGACTGGAGGACTTGAAAATAACTGGACAAGTACAAGACCATCCAAATTACTGCATTATTGAGATCAGCCAGAATACTGAGAAGAGTCCTGGTGACTTGAGGGGACTTGTTGTCACTCAAACTCCAGTGAAAGACCATTAGCTAATGCTGGTGGGAAAAACTCTCAAAAGAGAACAAATAATTTTAATGAGACGATTTGAAACGAAATATCTGGACACTGTAACGAACGATGATGTTGCTTTTACTTTTCCTCGAAACTGATTTTTATTGGAACGAATGATATTTACCGAAAAACGTCTCTCATTGAAACGATTTTTCGTCTAAATTATAATGCATTCGATGACTTTCTATAAAAACGACATTTCATCGAAACGACTTTTCATTGAACGACGTTTCGTCTAAATGAATGTTCATTGTTTCATTCATTATCAAATAATTAAATTAAGAATTGTGTCTGAGTCAAGTTTGCTGGATGTGTGTATGTGTGTGTGTGTGTGTATGTGTGTGTGTGTGTGAAAGAGAGGGAGAGAGAGAAAGATAGAGAGAGAGGGGGAGGGAATGAGTCAGTATACGAGTCTATATGACAGTGTGAGTGAGAGAGAGAGGGGGGTCTGTGTGCGTCGGTCTGATTCACGATGTGTGTGTGTGTGTGTGTGTGTGTGTGTGTGTGTGTGTTTGTGTGTGTGTGAGAGAGAGAGAGAGAGAGAGAGGAGGGCGAAAGAGTCTGTAAGTAAGTCTGATTTTGTGTGTGTGTGTGTGCGTGTGAGAAAGAGAGATACAGAGAGAGAGAGAGAGAGAGAGAAAGAGAGAGTGAGTAAGAAAGAAAAAATATATATAGAGAGAGAATTAGTGTGAGATCATTTTTGCACGAATTTGCGTATACGCACATGTGTGTGTGGGGGGGTGTGTGTGTGAAATATTTTAACATATTTAGGCAAGCCTTTCTGAGAGAATGCACCTCCACCCACGACAAAATAAAAAAAAACAGCCGAGTGTGGAGGGATGAGGACGTGTCGTCTCTTGACCGGTCATTTTTTTTTTAGTTAAATCTTTGAATCGTGTCTTTTGAAGGCATGGCCTAACTGACAGTGATCTGTGCGCAGGAGCGAAAAAAAAAAAAGGTTATTGGCCCTGAATTCATGCCACCCTTATCGTCTATTCAATATGGTTGCGTAAAATCTCAATTAGACTGTTCTAAGGAAGATATTTATTCGTGTCCCCACTCTCCAAGGACCAATAATAGCATTATTATGAGTAAAAAAAGGGAAGGTTGGCAACCTTACTCGAGGGCGACTCGAAGGTTCCCTTTTCAATAGCTACTACACCGAAGTGTAGCGATAGATAGATAGATAGATAGATAGATAGATAGATGCTTCTATATAGGAATGATTTTAGTTTGGTTTGGTTTTATCGCATATCAACCTTGGCAGGTAATTCAATGCCAAATCCATTTTTATACATGAAAGTTGGCGATCGTCGTCGAGGGCGACCAGAAGGCTCCCTTTTCAATAGCGTCTAGATCGAGATGTAGAGAAGGGCACTACTCTTTTCCTTGGATTGCTCCACTTTACCCTTGATACGTACCTTATAATGCTGGGTGTTAAGCAAGGAGATATCAAGAATTAATCTTTATTTATGGCGGACTTTTGTCCTCATCTTGGTGGATTTTTCATTTTTTTAATTTTTTAATTTTTTTGTGTGTTGTTTCTTCTTTCACTACGTTTCGGCCAAATTTCACCTCTGGCCTTCTTCAGGTGATTTACCGTGACCTCAATCAACCCTGACCTCAATCAAAATGATTCCAATTAAAGACAATTAAGGAGATATCAAGTACCATTTTTTAAGTCTTTGATATGAAACGACCTGAGATTGAACCCTAGTCTCCAGGGCCATTGGGGAACACTCTACTCACTAGGCTAATTTTAAGTAAACAAAACTTACACTCAAAATGAGTGGGGGACCAAAGCATTCAGATTAAAACTAATATGGTAAAACTTGAACTGACAAGACAGTAAAAAGTGGATCACCAAGTGCCATTTTTTGAGTCTTTGGTATGACGATCTGGGATTGAATCCAGGTCTCCAGTCAAATTATGATAACTACGATATACTAAGACGGAACTTAATGAAAGGAAAGCCAAGCCAAACGTATTTGTACATACAAGAAGATTTAACCATCTATATACATAATATACCAACCAATAGTATTAAGTTCTCGTCGTGTAGTGGGTAACGTGATGGACAACGACATTGTTGTAAGCGATTTTGAACTCCAGTCGTGCTAGTACGTTCAGTTTAAGACTAATACCTCTGGGAAACGAATCAACATTTTTATCACCCCCTAAGGTACGGGTTAAATAGTTCCTCTACTCTCCTTTTAATTGGATGGTTTGGGCATTAGATATTTCATGAAAGTTGGTATGACATTAAACAAAGAAAGCAAACCAAATTAAAGAAACGTGCCCCAACGGCGAGAAGTATACAGATATTTTTTCATGAACCAGCATTATGTGGGTAGATTGGATTCTATCAGGTACAACCCGTGGTGTAGTCGTTATCGTCGTAGGAATTGGACACGGCGACACGAGTTCAAATCCTGGACCAGACTGATTGCATTTCACATAGCACTAATACCCTTGGGAAAGGTATGAATCCAATTATTCTCCCTCCAGCTATGGGTAAATAGTAGGACAGACTAGGTTCTTCAGCCTTGGTTAGGCAACTAGTCTAGGAGAAGGAAAACTCTGAATTCAAACCTGTTAAACTCCGCTTAAAAACTGACCTTGTGTCATATCCTGCCCGAGCGGAGGGGTTGGTAAATAGTATCAGGTACAACCACTCATGGTCAGAGTGGACCTGGGAGTAATGGCAATGAAGTGATACTTCATATTGCTTAGAACTTCAGATCTGGAGCCTCGGTATCAGTTACCGTGCTGTAATACAAACTTTTAGACAAGGAACTGTTTTTGTCTGGTGTAATGTTTCCTTGGTATCAAGCTTTTCAATGAATAGTCAAGCAGTGTTCTGAACAGCCTGCAATATAACTTGACAAAGGTAGCAATTTTTCCTTAAAAAATGTAAGTGCAATTGCATATTTTGCTTTGACATCATTTATTGAAAAAAAAAATAGCTAAGAAAAAATTATATCAAAAAATGGATATCAATGTTTCATAATTCATTTTCAATTCTTTTTTAAAAATGGCAGTTGATTTATTGAGATCGTTTCAAAATATTCCTGATTTCAATAGTTTTGTTATCCGTATTGACTTTCTCATGTTAATCTTTATTGGAACCAACCTCCTAAAAAGTTAACAAAGTTTTTCTAAAAAATAAGTTGAGTGAAATCATCAAGAGGTTGCAGGTTCAATCCCAACAACAAATAGGAACAAAAAAAAAAAAAAAGAATGCTTACTATTACTAAACTCTTGTGCCCAGTCATGGTTAATAGAATTGGTAGTCTACCCTTATGGTTCAAATAAAGGGTTCAATTCGAGATTCCGTGTCGATACCCGAGTTTGACATGAAACAACTGAAGAAGGCCGAACCGAAGGATATATCGGTCGAAACGTCGTTAGTATAACGATAAAGGTGAGGTCAATAATCAGATTATCAATTATCAAATTTCATCACAGAAATTTAAACAAGTAATAGGTATACATATGTACATATTTATAAATACAGACTTATATATAGATATACATATACACATCTATACATATATACATATATATATATACCTATATAAGTAATAACAATTATCAAACTTCCTCAATTAAATTTAGACAATAGGTGTACATATATACGTATATATACATATACATGTATACTTATATATAGATATACATACACACAAGTATATATATATATATATATATATATATATATATACAGTGATTATTAAGCTTCATCACTGAAACTTAGACTAGTAATAGGTGCATATATATAGACATATACATACATTCTTATATACAGATACACACGCACACACACACACATATATATATATATATATATATATATATATAAGTAATAAAATTATCAACTTCCTCAATGAAATTTAGACCATAGGTATATATATATATATATATATATACGTATTTGATTGAACGTTATAGACATTTTTGTCTACATGTTTTTTGTTAACTCTTTCGAACTGCCGTATCAATCTTGTGATATTCAGCGGAAATTGATTGATAAATCTTCCGTAATTAGTTATTTCACAAGTTCTTTCTGCCCAACCTTGGGCCATCATCAGAGGAGGAGGTATTACAAAAGTGATGTAACTTTTGTATGTAAATTACTACTTTGTAAGAATGAGCGTTTATACTGGACTATTGTGTAACGTTTACTTTTCAAATTCGTTTCTGTAAATAGCGTCAGTAGCTAAAGACATTTAAGTACATTAGCACAGGTTTCAAAATTAATTTTTATTAAGTTTGGGTTGTATATTCCAAATATATATTGGACCTCGAGAATCTGTAGTTTTTCCTTGTTATTTTGTTGTTCTAATATCGTTGTGTTTTCGGTAAGAATTTTCCGAAATTCAGTTGTTTGGCAGTAGATGTTGTGCTATGGGACTGGTATCAGAAAGGAGCATTGTAAGTTTTCTCGATTGGGTAGTTGAGGTTAAACCGACGTATATATTGTTTTTAGAGATACAATCTCCTAAAGGACGTTTAAATTGATATATAACGTTAGTTTTTTGCAAAACTCCAATTGAGGGAGAGGAATTATTTTTAATGCCTAACTTGGAGGTTTTAAATTTATTATAGTATATGATAAGTTATATTTTATTTATTTGGATCAGTGGGGAGCATGTTTCTTTGAATCAATGTTTTTAATGTATTTTCATCAAATTCATAATTATTTGGTTGCGGTAAAAAGTTTGATAAATGCTTGTTGACTGAGTGAAGTGATACAGTGTTTATTTGTTGGCTGAAATTTTTAATCATACGTTTAATTGTTATATTTTGACCTTTTGACCCGGCCAAAAATGCCATTCCAAGGAGATGTACCGGAAGGAGGTGACAAATTCTTATGGCAGTTAGGAGAGGAAATTGCGTGGGTGGAAATTGGCTGATGAAATGGGACGAGCTAAAAAATCCCCATGGTACACTCATAGACTGATGCACCGGAAGAGAGTGAACTGCATGACAGTTATTTCCGCTTGATGACGATCAAACATTCGATTTCAAAGATCGAGTGGGCGTCGAACGATTATTTAACTCAGTTGAGTTCGACGAGCCAGTTAGTTCGAGTTCCAGTAGAGTTGGAGACGGAGTAGGACGAGAGTGGTAGGGAAAGCCACATCAGGCGGAAGGGGCCTTTGGGCCCTGATGAATTGGGGTCCAGAGAAGATGCTCATAAGATGCAGTAAAGGAAGCCAGCACCCAGCAGAGTGGACCCCAAGGCCTCCGGTTGAGCATCTAGAGAACGAGAAAGACACATCGTTGACGGTCATAAGAGTGGAGGTCAAAATATTTCAGTTCTGTTCGGTCTCCAACACCCGCTCACAAGCAAACCTTGAACAACCCTTTCGAACCTTACAAATAAAGTGAGAGGCAAATATTTGTTAAAGAAGTCTTCCTGTGTCGTTTATTACTGCGTCTGATTAATTTTTTGCGTCAGTATGTATCCTGCATGAACATGTATATGTGTATATAAGTATATTTATTATGTGAGTATATAACATAACTTGTTCATCAGCAATATAGTTAGGGAACCCATTATTGAAGAGAGTCTGTTTTATGTTTTTTATTTCCTAATAAAATATTGTTTTGGCGGAGGAGATTAGTTTGGCACGGAATATTAGGTTTGTTTTCGAATTTTTTTCTGTATCGTTTAAACCATTATTTTAAATTCATAATTCCTACCCTAAAGATGGCATAAAGTGCTTTCTACCAGAAATTTTCGAAATTTCATATCTCAGATAATTCCGTCGAAACGCGTCGGAGAATCTAAAAAAAATATTTAGTTATAAATTTTTCTTTTGCCTTTATTTGTATTTTTCTTTCTGTTTTCTTCTTTTTACAAAATATCTGTCTAATTAAACTTCATATCTTATTCATCCACCGACTAGTTTCGGCGAAATTATATTAGAAAAAATTTAAAATAAATTTAAAACCTCCAAGTTAGTCATTAAAAATAATTCCTCTTCCTCGATTGGAGTTTTGCAAAAAACTAACGTTATATATCAAATTAAATGTCCTTCGGATAATTGTATCTTTAAAAAAAATCATATATACGTCGGTTTAACCTCAACTACCTTATCGAGAAGACTTACAATGCACCTTTCTGATACCAGTTCCATAGCACTACATAAAAAAAAAACATTCTTGCCCTATAACTGAATTTCGGAAAATTCTTGCCGAAAACATTACGCTTAAATAACAAGGAAAAACTACAGATTCTCGAGGCCCAGTATCTATTTGGAATATACAAACCAAACTTAATATATAAGTAATTGGCTGATTGAAGTTACTTACAAAAAAGTACGTTTTACTTCACAAAACGGAATCTTCAATTTTTACCGACAAGGTTTTTCTTTTTGTAATCTCATTTATTTTTGTTTTCTCTCTTCAGTTTATTATGACCAGCGTAAACAGAGGGAACTTTCTAAAAGAAGATTTTGCCAGTGAATAGGCAAATTAAAAAGATGCATTATAAAAATTAGTTTATTTGATCAAATGAATGTTTTTTGGTGATCCTCTTGATTTGTTCCGTAGAAGCCATATTGAACGAGCAAAAAGAATTCGTTAAGAAGTGTGGGGATTTAGAAAAGAAAAAGTAAATAGAATAAATAAATAAATAAATAAAATGTAACAGTTCCCAGAAGCCCTAAAGAAGGGACCTTCCGGGTGCTAAAGAGAAATTCTGCCTCACTTCAGCGGTACCCCTGACACTGGGTGGACTTCTTCTTCTCAGCTACTGGCAGGTAGCGCACATGTTTGCCCAAGTCTCAGACTTAGCAGAAGATCGCGTCTCCTGGCATCAGCGGACTTTATTGAAAATATCAACTGGAAATACTACAAACATCAACAACATAAACCCACCAAAAATGTTTCTTAGTATATTTTGACACTTTGTTTGGGAGACGCGACTATTTCTACTGGTTTCAGGAAGAATTTCAACGCCCACAGAATAGTCGTTAAACCCAATAATAAAGTTTGAGTTAAAAGGTATCTTCGTCTCTTTCCTTCTTTCTTTAAATTCTCTTGTAGCCTTCCACAGACAACTTAAGCCAACTAATCAAATAGGGTAAGAAAAACAAAGAAATCAGATACCAAAGACTACAAAGTCATTCCATAAAACAACAAAGTTTCATTTGAATGGTATCTTAGTCTCCTTCCTTCCTTCCTTCCTTCCTTCGTTCTCTTGCAGCCTTTTACATACGAAGGTAGCCAACAAGTCAAACTGGGTAAGAATGATAATAAAAGAGTCATATACCAAAGACTACAATGTCATTTCAAAGAACCCAAATTTTTATTTGACTGGTATCTTAGTCTCCTTCCTTGCAGCCTTCCACAAACCAAAGAAGCCAACAAGATAAATGGGGTAAGAAGAAGAATAAAGGAGTCAGAAACCAAAGACATCAAAGTCATTCCATAGAACCCAAAGTTTCATTTAGATGGTATCTTAGTCTCCTTTCTTCCTTCCTTCTTTCCTTATTTCCTTAGTTCCCTCTCAATCTTGCATGCACCAAGGAAGCCAACAAGTCAAATGGGGTAAGAATAATAAAGGAGTCATATACCAAAGACTACGAAGTCGTTCCATAGAACCCAAAGATTCATTTGAATGGTATCTTAGTCTCTTTCCTTCCTTCTTCTTTTCTTCCTTCCTTCATTCGTTCTCTTGCGGCCTTCTACACATCAAGGAAGCCAACAAGTCAAATGGGGTTAGAAGGATAATAAGGGAGCCAGATACCAAAGACTAAAAAGTCATCTCACGGAACTCAATGTTAAGTTGAATGGTATCTTAGTCTCCTCCCTTCCTTCCTTCCTTCCTTAGTTCTCTTGCAGCCTTCTACACACTAAGGAAGCCAACAAGTCAAATGGGGTAAGAATAATAATAAAGGAATCATATACCAAAGACTACGAATTTATCCCTTAGAACCCGACAAAACCAAAAACCGTCAACTACCAACGACAGCAACCTACGAAACAAAGCAAATAACCGACAAATGTTCTAATGCCCCATAGACGTCAACTATCAAAGATCACGATCAACTTATTCTTTGTTCTGTTGATTGACCAAATCAATGATTAAGTTTTCGTTTAATTAGCTATTTCATCAAATCGATAAAATCCAACGAGGTTTTACCCTCGAGTTGTTTGACATTCTAGTAAATGTCGATATTTTGTGACGCATTTTGTCATGTGCATCTGGTATGTTTTTTGTTTGTTTGTATGTTTGTTTGTTTGTGTTCTTTTTTAATCTTGTATCGTTGTCTCTTTAATTACTTATGTGTTGAGGCGGGAAAAGAAAGAAAAGAGGAAATTAGTTCTTGTTTATTGATAAAGGATTATTGGTTTGTTTCTTTCGAGGTTGTTAATCTTACGTACGTGTATATGGATTTTCAAGAAATGGACTGGGATATGTGAGAAAAGAGGTGTAGGTATATCTGTTTGTAGGGATAGATAGATAGATAGATTGAACGAACCTTGTAGATAGATAGATAGATACATACATACATACATACATACATACATGTGAGCATTGAGAGATAAATAGTTAGATTGATGGAGAGGTGGGTTATTTATTGAATGACATTCATTGATAGATACTTACACACATACTTATACATGAACATAGATAGATAGATATGAGCATTGACAGATAAATAGTTATATCGATAGGGAGATAGTTAGATTCCTGTTATTTATTGAATGACACTCGTAGATAGATAGATAGATAGATAGATAGACATACATGAACATAGACAAATAGCCAACTTCGATGTTTTGGGAAACAGATTTTGACTGATATTTTTGTGTCTTCGATATTTACCAAATTTCTCTTTAGTTTCGAAAAGGCAGCATGAAATTAAGATCCCCCCCCAAAAAAAACAAAAACAAACAAACAAACAAACAAACAAAAAAACATAAGAATAGAAATCCAAAAACAAAATAATTTCCGATGTAGAAAAAAATCAACGTCAGGTAGAATTAAATTACAAAAGAAATCATCCGAGCAATGTCTAAACAAATCAACTCATTCAGAACGCCCGTGAATTCTATTGAAAATTTATGGGTGCTGTATACAGTAAAATTCAAGCTTAAGATTTTGTGTAAGTTTTGTAGTTGACTAAGCCTAGTTGGCTGTAGCTGTAGAATACGCTGTGTGTCTGCAGAGGGATAAGACTCCCATAATGAGTGTCCTGGATATAGCAGGAAGCAATCTGATGATGAGGGTGAAGTCTTGGAGATTTGGAGAATGTGGAGTACTATTTCATAGCCATTACTCCCAGGTCCACTCCCCTTAATAAGGTCCTGTCTATGGGTCATATGGAAAAGTTTAACGTTAAAACTGTTTGCAAACAAATGACTTACGTTGAATTGAATTCTAAGAATTAGAACTCATTAACCATAACCATAACTGTGTATAAACAAATAGAATTCATTATCATCATCATCATCATGTCGCACCGCCTGCACAGATCTCCCTGACCCTCTCCCGCCACTCTTCTCTATCGTTCATCGCTTCCGGTAGGTCTTCAAGTCTACATCCTGTATCGGCACAGAGCTGTTGTATGTAGGTTCTTGCAGGTCGTCCAGCCTTTGCTCGTCCATGTGAAGGGGTCCACAGGAGTATGTCGCTAATGAGTTCGTCCCTACTTTTCCAGCAGTGTATGGCATATCTGGTTGTCTAACTTTGATAGTTCTCGTGATGGGTGGTAAGTGGCCGTACAGCTGGTGCTTTGTGGGGTGCTGCCTCCAGATCCTGTTAAATATGGCTCGCAGCATTTTCGTATAGTTGTCGTCAAGCTTTTTCTCCATACGTTTAGTTAGCGTCCAAGTAGTGTATCCATGCAGCAGTATCGACACTACCGCTGCTTGGAAAAAAACTGCGTTTCATTTCATCGGTCAGGTTTGACTTCCATAGGACCGATAGCCTATCGTTTGCTGTCCATGCCTTTGCTAGTCTCGTGTTGAAGTCTGTCTCGGTTAATGAGACACTGCTTCCTACCCTTTGACTGTGTACCTAAATTTAATTATCGGTATTCCATAGCAATGCTTGGAACCATCTGACTTAGCGTAAATGAATTAATAATATTGATTAGAATAAGTGTTAAATAGCAATACTTGTAACCATTTCAATGTCAGCAAACAAATGATTAATCTTGAAGAGAATTAATATTTAACATAGCCATAATATTGATATGTAACATATTCAAAATACGAATATACAAATATACCGATGTGTAAAACGTTTACATGCATAGGAATCCCGAAACACTGACGACTCTCTTTAGTTCAGGTACGAAACGTTTATTGACTTCTTGAGTTTAGTCTTTTCGACACGAGGAGAGAGAGACACAATTCTTACTATGCTGACAGTTTCATCTGACCCAACAACGCGCTGCGCATCCCGTAGCATACAACTGGACTGGTCTCGTCCAGATTCGAAAATCAACTCGCCTCGCCCGTCTTCGGATCTCAATTAACTGCTTTTATTCAAAATTACCAAGAATCCCAGCCCGTCGCTTCCGGACATAACGTCATTCGCACCCCAGTGACATTTCCTATCTGGGGTTTTTATTATGACATCTGTGAGTGTCACATCCTCCGAGCACGTGCGTGAACACCTGCGCTCAATGTGTGTACCTGCATGTGCACTGAGCCGAATAGTTCTAAGCCTAACTAAACCGAATGATAAGTTATAACCAACGAATAATGATAATATAAAAAAAATCATTCCGCAATTATATAACAATTAGAGTTGGATAGCAACAGTTGAAACCATCTGAGTGCAAATAAATGATTAATTGTAAATAGAATCATTCGTGTTAGATAAAAATACTTGGAACCATTTAACTGAGTGAAAAAAATGAGCGCAGGCTCACTTTAAAAGATTATGAACAAAATGTGTTTACAAATCGTACATGTATAACATATGTATAAAGAAGATTTGGCATTAAATAACCTACAATGGTTGATATGCCATAAAAGCCAACCAAACCAAAACATATATATTTAATATATATGTATAAAGAGGATTTGGCATTAAATAACCTACAATGGTTGATATGCCATAAAAGCGAACCAAACCAAAACATATATATTTAATATATATGTATAAAGAAGATTTGGCATTAAATAACCTACAATGGTTGATAAAGCCATGAAACTCAAACAAACCCAATCATATATGTTTAATATATATGTTTTAAGAGGATTTGGCATTAAATAATCAACAATGGTTGATATGCAACACAACCCCAGCAAACCAAACCTAAATAATCGGCGAAGGCTAGGACTAGGCCAAATAGTACGCATACAATTTCCCTCTGGAAAAAGTCTCAAGTTAGGTTTCAGAAAAGACACATGATACGCAAGTATATACGGTACGTACGTGGCTTATTCAATAAATAAGGCGAATTTTAACCACTACTAACTGTTTTTATTGCCACCACCACCACCATCACCAATACATGCACATAGGGCACCTTTTCGGAACGTAAAACTTATGAAGTTCGTAAATACTAAACAATAGCCCTGTCGGTAGAATACACTGACTGCATCTCTGGAGAGAAGTAAGTTCCCCGCCACACACACACTCTCTCTTTTAGGTATGAAACTAAACTGCATTTGATATGGAGAATTCTTTTATCAGCTATTACTCCCAGGTCAACGGTGACCAGTGTTGATCATCATCATCATCATATCGTGCTGGTAGCACGGATATCCCTGACCCTCTCTCGCCACTTTTCCCTATCGTTCATCGCCTCTGGCATGTCTTCTGGACCTGATCCCGTATCCTCACGCTGGTAAGTGTTCAATTATTTACAAAGGAATATTATTATTATTATTATTATTAGTTTTTTGAAACCCGAAAGTTAAGTGCAAATTATTTATATTACATAGAAATACTGGATAAAATGATTTAGTAGTTTTAGATGGCAATACGTAACACTATTTGCGTGAAAATAAATGATCAATATTAAATAGAATTATTAGTGTAAGATAAAGGGTAAGGAATTACTTGAATCTCTTGGTAAATGAAAATTTTAACCCGTGACAGATGAGACAACAACCAAAAACTTTTCTTCTTCACCCCGAAAAACCCACATTCCAAAGAGGCTGCTTGTCGTCCAACTGCCCAACTTTGACTGGAACTCATACTGGAACTGACCGACTCCCACTTACCGACTAATCGACTAACAGCTCACTTGACTGCCTCTTCCTATAATAGGGTGTCTCAAAATAGATGCGACTCATTTATATGATAATTATTTATATAATAGTCGTCATTTGGAACACGTCTAAAAAATGCATCCTTTGAGCTAGAGACATCAAATCGATATTATTTTAATTGTTATTACATCAGCTTCCAGGACATGCAATCTTTTTTTCAGTTTCTTGTCTCTGTAATAAATCATTATCATATTAATGGGTGGCATCTATTTTGAAACAGTTTGGAATGGTTTTATATCCTAATAAGACATCATCATCACCATGTCGTGCCACGAGCACGGATATCCCTGACCCTCTATCGCCACTTCTCCTTATCGTTCATCGCCTCTGGCAGGTCTTCAGGGCTACATCCCGTATCCTCACATAGCTGCTGTATGTATGTTCGTGCTGGTCGTCCTGCTTTTGCCCGGCGATATGAATACATCACTTATGAGTTCGTCCCTGCTTCTCCAGGAGTGTCCTGCATGTCTGGTTTGTCTAACTTGGATAGTTTTCGTGATGGGAGGCAGGTGGCCGTATAGTTGGTGCCTTGTGGGGTGTTGCCGCCAGGATTTGTTCAATATTGCTCGCAGCATTCTTGTGTAATCCTATTTACCAACCCCTCTGCTCGGGCAGGATATGACACAAGGTCAATTTTTAAGCGAAGTTTAACAGGTTTGAATTCAGAGTTTCCCTTCTCCTAGACTAGTTGCCTCACCAAGGCTGAAGAACCTCGTCTGCCCTACTATTTACCCATAGCTGAAGGGAGAATAATTGGATTCATACCTTTCCCAAGGGTATTAGTGCTATATGAAATGCAATCAGTCTCGTCCCGGATTTGAACTCGTGTCGCTGTGTCCATTTCCTAAGACGATAACCAGCCGTGTAGTTAGCGTTCAAGTAGTGCATCCATATAGCAGTATCGATACGACCGCTGCCTGGAAGAAACTGCGTTTCATTTTATCGGTCAGGTCTGATTTCCATATGATCGATAGCTTATCGATAGCTGTCCATGCCTTCGTTAGCCGCATGTCGATGTCCTTTTCGGTTGATGAGACGCTGCTTCCAAGGTAGGTGAATTTATCGACTAGTTTCAGAAAGGTTCCGTCTAGTGTGAAGATGTCGCCTGTTTGATTATAGCACATATATTCCGTTTTGGGTGCATTGACATGGAGGTCAATGCCTGCGGCGGCTCGTTCCAGCTATGCTGTAGTGTTTCGGCTTGGTTGGTTATATTTACCAGTGTCGCTATGTATCGGCGTAGTCGGCGTCGGTAATTGTTTTTGCAGGGTACCTTCGGCAATTTTTCTTTGTCAGCTCGAATTAATAAGCAGTGACGCAAAATACTTTTCCCCTCTTGTCTAAGGCATTGTGATTGAAGATTAATAGTTGTTATAGTATACTATTTTCAAATCAGAAACAAAAAAAGAACACAACATTATTATTAGTCGAGTTATTAGCAGTCACATGGGTTCCATGTTTATTGAGACACCCTGTATATTTATACATATACTGGGTGAGCAGAAATAATAGGGTAGTCAAATGGGTCCCATGTATATTGAGACACCCTATATATTACATTTCAATGATAATCTTTTTATAGGAGTAATAGTAATTCCAACATTTTCAAAAAATGTTCAAATTTGGAACTTTACCATCAGATGCAGTTTCGTGTCATATCGAGGACACCCCTCTTTGCGGGGTGAGAGGTCTTAGCCTTCTGCAGGGGATACAGATAGCATATTCTAAACTCTACCGTCTGGACTTGTAATCAAGGATTAATAGTTGTTACAGTGTACTCGGCCCATTGGCCAAATGAATCAAATGTTCGCCATTAGTCCAGGAGTCCGGGGTTCAATCACAGGTTGAGTCATACCAAGGACTCAAAAAATGGTACTTGATGCCGCCTTACTTAACACTCACCATTATAAGGTAAGGATCAAGGGTAAAGTGGAGCACCCTCTACTACACCTCAGTGTAGTAGCTATTGAAAAGGAGGCCTTCGGGTCACCCTCGACTAAGGTCACTAACTTTATTTAGTCCAGCTTAAAAATCTACCCTTAAACCTGATTAGTAAAGTTAGTGACCGTAGTCAAGGGTGACCCAAAGGCTCCCTTTTCACTAGCTACTCCCGGGCCATTGGCGAACATTTTCACATCCTGTTGAAGTTCAGAAATTCAAATGTTACGTCTTGCAGGAACATGGCTTCCTGCTGGTAATTATTTTTTTGTGAAATATCCCCATCTAGACGAGAGAAATCTCTTTCTTTATAATTAAGAAATATTTTAAACCTTCCCGGCAGCTAATACGTATCCATATCAAAACTGGTAAGTCCACATCAGGTTGTCTAGCTGTCTATCGAGAAAACGAGTTCTTATATATATATATATATATATATATATATATATATATATATATATATATGTATGTATGTGTGTGTGTGTTTGTGTTCGGAAATGTGTATCATCATTAACAAGCTGCGCTGACAGCACAGGTTTCTCTGATTCTCTCTCCCTCATCCGTCCCTATCATCCATCACTTCCAGCAGGTCTTCCAACTACATCCAGTGTTCGCACAGATCTGAGTTAAATAAGTTCTTGTTGGTCAGCCAACACTAGCATGTCTATGTATAGGGGTTCATAGGAGAACATCACTGATGAGTTCGTTCTTGCTTCTCTAGCAGTGCCCCGTATGTCTTGTCCGTCTTACTTAAATGGTTTTTGAGATGGGAGGTAAGAGGCCGTACAGCTGTTCTTTCCTGGCGAGTTTGGCCTAATGAGTAAAGTGACGCCAATGGTCCGGGAGACCGGGGTTCAAACCCAGGTCGAGTCATACCAAAGACTCAAAAAATGGTACTTGATGCCGCCTTGCTTAATACTCAGCACTATAAGGTGAGGATCAAGGATAGTGGAGCAATCTTGGGAATGGAGTAGCACCCTCCCCTATACCTTAGTGTAGTAGTTATTGAAAAGGGGGACTTTGGGTCACCCTTGACTAAGGCCTTCAATGTTCTGGAAGACTAGGGTTCAATCCCAGGTCCAGTTATACCAAAGATTCAAAAAATGGTACTTGATGCCGCCTTACTTAACACTCAGCACTATAAGGTGAGGATCAAGGATAGTGGAGCAATCTTGGTAATGGAGTACCACCCCGCCTATACCTTAGTGTAGTAGTTATTGAAAAGGGGGACTTTGGGTCACTCTTGACTAAGGCCTTCAATGGTCTGGAAGACTAGGGTTCAATCCCAGGTCCAGTCATACCAAAGATTAAAAAAATGGTACTTGATGCCGCCTTGCTTAACACTCAGCACTATAAGGTGAGGATCAAGGATAGTGGAGCAATCCTGGGAATGGAGTAGCGCCCTCCGCTACTCCTTAGTGTAGTAGTTATTGAAAAGGGAGCCTTTGGGTCACCCTCGAGTAAGGTCGCCAAATTTACTTACTTATATATATGTATATTAATATATATATTCATGAATTTGTATATGTGCGTGTTTCTGTTAAGATAATCGTTTTTGTGTATTCATTGATTTCCTGGTGAACAGTTGACTTAACTCTTTATTTCCCTTAACTCTCTCTCTCTCAGTTATTCTTCCGCCCTCCCATTATGTGTCTGTTCACTCTCATCGTTTTTTGTTTTTTTTTTTCGATTTACCTCTTGCCACTCCTCCGACGTTTAACACGATCTAGAAACTTCTCGTCAAAGCAGAATGAACACCACCCCCACCACCACCACTACTACCACTTCGATTGTGGTGTTTCTTCTTTTTGTTATTATTGGTCTCTTTCACTCTCTCTCTCTTTCTTTTCTTTCTCTCTCTCTCTCTTTCTTTCTCTGTCTCTTTTTGTCTCTTTCGCTTTCTATCTCTTTTTTTTCTCTCTCCTTTTCTTTCTCTCTCTCTTTCTCTCTCCTTTTTCCTCTCTCTCTCTCTCTTTCTCTCACAATCTCTTTCGCCTCTTGTCTCTTTCTCTCTGTCTCACTTCCACTTTCTCTTTCTTTCTATTTCTCTTTGTCTCTGTCTCTGTCTCTGTTTGCTGTAGACTAAGACTAAAACAATTGTTACTGAAATCAAATGACCCGTCTCCACCTCAACTGACTGCAGCTGTTGCCATTCGGTTGTGATAGAACCAGGCGAACCGGAACAAGATGGCCGATCGCAAAAAGCCAAGGCGACAAGGTTTTAAGATTTAAGAGAGAGATTGAAAACTAGATTGAAAAATGAGAAAAAAAGAGAAAAAACAGCGAGAGAGAGAGAGAGAGAGAGAGAGAGAGAGTCCAGTATGTTTTGAGAGAACATAGAGAAAAATAAGTTAAAAGTGAAGAAAGATAGAATCGGAGGTGTAAAGTGGAAAGGGTGAGAGAAAAAAGTGAACAGGGAGTTGAGAAAGAAGGAGAAACTGTGTTAGAAAGAAAGAAAGAAAGAAAGAAAGAAGCTACGAGAAGATAGTGAAAGGAGAAAATGGAGGAAAGGGAGAGTTTGAAGTTGAAAAGAAAGGGCATGAAAAGAAAGAAAGAGAGGGGGAAGAAAGAAATAAAGAAAGAAAGAAAGAAGATGGAGAAAAGGAAAAGTTTCAAGAAAGAAAGAAAGAAAGAAAGAAAGAAAGAAAGAGAGTGATAGAATAGAATAGAATAGAATAGAAAGAGAGAAAGAAAGAAAGAAAGTGATAGAATAAAATAGAATAGAAAAGAAAGAAAGAAAGAAAGAAAGAAAAGAAAGAAAGTGATAGAATAGAAAGAAAGAAAGAAAGTGATAGAATAGAAAAGAAAAAAAGAAATTGATAGAATAGAATAGAATAGAATAGAAAGAAAGAAAGAAAGAAAGAAAGAAATTGATAGAATAGAATAGAAAGAAAGAAAGAAAGAGAGAAAGAAAGTGATAGAATAAAATAGAATAGAAAGAAAGAAAGAAAGAAAGAAAGTGATAGAATAGAATAGAATTGAAAAGAAAGAAAGAAAGAAAGAAAGAAAGGAAGAAAGAAAGAAAGAAATTGATAGAATAGAATAGAAAGAAAGAAAGAAAGAAAGAAAGTGATATAATAAAATAGAATAGAAAAGAAAGAAAGAAAGAAAGAAAGAAAGGGAGGAAGAAAGAAAGAAATTGATAGAATAGAATAGAAAGAAAGAAAGAAAGAAAGAAAGAAAGTGATAGAATAAAATAGAATAGAAAAGAAAGAAAGAAACAAAGAAAGAAACAAAGAAAGTTATTGAACAGAATAGAAAGAAACAAACAAAAAATCCAATAAACAAAGAAAAAGTCGAAAGGAGCCACGTGAAAAAAGTAGAAGAGGAGGACTGAGAAAAGAATGATTTGAAATAGAAAAAAGAAAGAGAGAGAGAGAGAGTGGGTGAGAGAGAGAGAGAAAAGATAGTGATAGAAACGAAAGAAAGAGTGAAAAAGAGCTAAAAATAAAAGGTGGGGAGAAGAAAGTATGGCCGTTTGTTAATTAGGTGACACGCTTCGATGAAAATTTGCATTGTTTTATTTATTTATTCATTTACTTGTTTGTTTATCTCTCTATTTACTTTTTTTTTTTAAATATCTGTGTTATCGTAACTTAGTAGGCAACCATTTCAAGATCGTTTTCATATTGTAAAATAGTTATTTCAGTTTTCCTAATTTGCCAAATATTTTCTGTTCTTTTTTTAAAACTTATATTAGATTTTTATCAGCTATTTTCCACATTAATCTCTCTATTCAAATTCATCGACATTCTCGATGTCCAAATTTTCCAACAGGTCAAAAAACATCATTTGATTTGTTAACCCGGGAGAATATGAAATACAAAGAATTTAAGGCGGCCATCTTTATTATCGACGAAGGGAACCTCTCTTGACAACAGTTATGAAGTAAAAATGAGCGTTGGTCATTCAATGAATGAGAGGAATCTATTTATCTATCTATGAGGGTCAGTCAATAAATAAGGAGAATCTATCTATCAATGGGGGTAAGTCAATTATAAGTGGTTGGCTGGTTGGTTGTTTGGGTTTCATGGTACATCAACTTTTGGAGGTTATTTAATGCCGAATTCTGTTATATGTATATACATTCAACCTAAGATGTTTAGACATACTTAGTAGGTTAAACTTTTAGAATACTTAGTAAGTAAATTCTTTTATAAGCAGGATTTCATTTGTTTGCACATGATTAACCAGTTTTGATTCGTCATATTTTTTGGTACAACCCTAATAAATAAGTGATATCTGTCTATCTATCTATGAGAGTCAGTCAATAAATAAGGGGAATCTATCTATCTATCTATCTATCTATCTGAGGGTCAGTTAATAAAAAAAGAAATCTACGAGGATCATTAAATAAGTTTCCAGACTTTTTTTCGCATGGGCACTTTTATTGATAGTACACACATGAAACTCTAGTCCCCTTCGAAGTAATCTCCTCCGGCTATGAAAGTCAGTCAATAAATAAGGAGAGTCCACCTATCTATCTATCTATCTATCTATCAGGGTCATGCAATAAATAAGGGAAATCTATCTATCTATGAGAGTCACTCAATAAATAAGGGGATTGGTTTCTTTGGTTTGGTTTGGTTTCTTTGTTTAATGGCATATCAACCTTTGTAGGTTATTTAATGCCAATGCTATTCTCCTATAAGAACAGGAGTGGTACTATTTAACCCATAGCTGGGAGGATAAGGGGGTTCATACCTTTCCCAAGGGTATTTGCCCGAAAGTGAACGTAATAGCGCGACTGGAGTACGAACTCGCGTACTACGATTCCGCAGTCCATCGCTTTAACCATTACACCACGAGGACCCCCGCTAAATAAGGGGAGTCTATCTATCTATCTATCTATCTATCTATCAATCTATCTGAGGGCCAGTGAATAAAAAAAAGGAAATCTATCTATCCCTCTATCAATGAGGGTGATGCGATAAATAAGAGAAATCTATCTATCCCTCTATCAATGAGGGTGATGCAATAAATAAGAGAAATCTATCTATCCATCTATCAATGAGGGTGATGCAATAAATAAGAGAAATCTATGTATCTATCTATCTATCTATGAGGGTCAGTCAATAAATTAGGGGAATCTATCAATTTATCTAAAATGAGCTTGCGTTCATTTTTACTTTGAAGTCAGTTGATAATTTTAAGCATTGCTTGTTTAACAGTCCGAATTTGACAGTCATTTGTAATTGAATTGTTTGTTGCTAATTTCATTTTTAAAGGAGTTAGAACTAATTTGTGAGCTCACTAACTAATATTGCTATCATTTCAACAAAGTTAAATGGTTTTAGTTATTGCTATCAAATACTAATAATTCTATTAAATATTACTCATTTGTTTGCAGACAGTGAAGTGGTTACAAGTATTGAAATTTAACCCGAATTATTCTATTCACCATTATTTATGGCCCACTCGGCTGGGGCTGCAGAATAGACCAACTGCTTTTCTGCGGAGGGGTAAGATCTCCCACCCACAACGAGTGTCCAGTATATGACACAAAAGAATCTCAGGGTGAGGTTCCAGCTATGCTAGAGCTTTGAGGAAACCCTCATTGCTCCTAGGTCCACTCTGGACTGGAATAATAGTACATGATAGGGCCCTATCTATGGGTTAAATAAAACCAAACTGCGTACTTATGCTAAACTGAATTGTTTAAAATAGAACTGTTTTTGTATGCTAAACTGAATTGTTTGAAATAAAACAGTTTTTGACATTGAAACTGTAAATAAGCTAAAGTGAATTGTCAATATAGAACTGCTTTGACATTTAACTGTGTGTAAATAAAATCTATACTTATACTAAACTGAATTGGTTGAATTAGAAGTGTTTGATTAAACTGAATAGCTTGAAGTGGAAATGTTTTTGATAATTAAACTGTATTCATGCTAAACTGAATTGTTTGAAATTATCACCATCATCATGTCAGGCCATTAACACGGATCTCCCTGATCCTCTCCAGCCACCCTTCTCTATCGTCCATCGCTTCCGGTAGGTCTTCAAGGCTACATCTTCTAACGGCACATAGCTGTTCTACGTAGGTCATAGCTGGACGCCCTGCCTTTGCTCGTCCATGTGAAGGGGTCCACAGGAGTACGTCACTTATGAGTTCATCCCAGCTTCTTCAGCAGTATCCCGCATGTCTGGTTCTTCTAACTTGGATAGTTTTCGTGGTCGGTGGTAAGTGGCCGTACAGCTGCTGCTTTGACTTCTTCAATGTTGCTTGCAGCATTCTTGTGTAGTTGCCGTCAAGCTTTTTCTCCATACGTTTAGTTAGTGTCCATATAGTGCATCCATACAGCAGTATCGACACTACCGTTGCTTGAAAAAAACTACGTTTCATTTTACCGGTCAGGTCTGACTTCCATATGACCGATAGCCTATCGATAGCTGTCCATGCATTTGCTAGTCGTGTGTTGATCTCAGTCTCGGTTGATGAGACACTGCTTCCTAGGAAGGTGAACTTGTCTATAAGTTTCAGAGAGCTACCGTTTTGTGTGGAGATGTCGCCTCTTTGATTAAAGCACATGTATTCCGTCTTATCTGCATTAACTTGGAAGCCTATGACTGCCGCTGCTCGTTCCAAACTATGTAGCAGGGCTTTGGCTTGGGCGGATGTATTTGCCAGAAGCACTATGTCATCGGCGTAGTCTGCGTCCGTAATTGTTTGTGCAGGGTATCATCTGCTTCTTTTCTTTGTCAGCTTGAAACCTTTGTCTTTTATTTTATCAATAGACGTTCAGAGCCCGTAATCAAGATAGATGATAAAGATGTATGGGGCTTATGTGTCTCCTTGCAGCACACCTGCTACAATGTCGAAGTGGTCTGTGATTTGGCATTAGATAACCTATAAAGGTTGATATGCCATAAAACCCAAACAACCAACCAGTCAACCAACCATTGCTTATGATATCCGTTTGCACACAGTTAAATGGTTCCAAGTATTCCTATGCAATACCAATAAATCAATTTAGGCTCACAGTTAAAGAGTCAAGTATTGCTATATAACACAAATAATTCTAATCAGTATTATTTATCCGTTCGCACAAATTTAAATCGTTTCAAGTATTGCTAAATATCTCTAACAATCCAATTAAACACCATTCATTTGTTTGCGCACAGTTAAATGATCAAACAGTTCCTTTTCTAACAATGCAATTTAGCATGTCAGTTATTTGCACACAATTAGAATGTCGAACAGTTCAATTTGAGTCATTAATAAGCCCTATCAGATTCTACCACTCAGAGTCAGAGTGGACCTGGGAGTGATGGCAATGAAGGAGTACTCTGTATACCCCAAAGCTCAAGGATTACTGCAGCCTAACAATCAGATTGTTTTGTGTCATATCTAGGGACACTCGTTGGGGGTTTCTTAACCCTCTGCAGTGACGGAGTCGGTGACTTCTACAGCTCAACCCCCCCCCAGCCCAGCCGACTTGGCAAAAACTGGAGCATGATAGTGATTATATATGTATATTTTATTTAATGTAGAATTTTTCATGATATTCACTTCTCGTTTTGCTTATCTTTGTGTTATCAACACGTATTTTTCTATTATTCAGAATTGAATGGGTCAACACTTAATTGTAATTGACGACATTTTTATAGTACTGATGTCGAATAGAGGGCAAATTAATCTCTCTCCCAACTCTCTCTCTCTCACTTTTTCTCTTCACACACACGTACACACACACACAAAGAGAGAGAGAGAGAGAGAGAGAGAGAGAGATAGGTAGATAGATATGTGTTGAATACTATCTCACCTGAGAATAGATACCGAAAAAAATCAAGAGAAACGACTTTTTATCTTGTTTTATTATTCACACACACACACACACACACACACACACACACACACACACACACACACACACACACGTATTTATGCATATATATATATATATATTATATCATACGTGAAACAAATATATACTCAGATACACACATACTCACACATATATGTAATGTATACATATATATATTATATTTCACGTAAAAATATATATACTCACACGCACACGCATATATATATGTATATGTGTGTGTGTGTGTGTGTGCATGTATATATATATATATATATATCGATCCCTGGTCGAATCATACCAGAAAATGTTACTTAATGCATCCTTGCTTAACACTCAGTATTATAAGGTAGGAATCAAGGGTAAATGGAGCAATCCAAGGGAAGGAGTAGCGCCCTCAGTGTAATAGCTAATAAAATGTGAACCTTTGGGTCGCCCTCGACTACGGTCGCCAACTTATATATATATATATATATATATATATATATATATATATATATTCCTATCTTATACTTGAGATATATAGCGATATTATTCTTCATTTTCGTGCAATAATTACTATGTTGATTTTACTAATTATTTTGTAATTTTCGAAACTTTTTTTTCTTTTATTTAGATCTGGTACAAAGTCGAATGAATGAGGTTTGCTACTCTAACAATGGCAGCACACATACGAGGATCATTAAATAAGTTTCCAGACTTTTTTCGCATGGGCACTTTTATTGATAGTACACACATGAAACTCTAGACCCCTTCGAAGTAATCTCCTCCAGCTGCAATCACTTGTTGTACCGTTCCAACAACAGCTGGAAGACCCCATGGAAATCCTATTGCGTGAGCATGTCAATGACCTTCGTCACAGCCTCTTTCATCTCCTCAATTGTCTCATGACGATAGCTTCTAAGTTTTTCCTGGTGGAAATGCCACTGAACCGATTTGAAGATCGCTGGCCTCTTCCGACGGAATCTCTTCCTGAACTCCCTGTTGCATTTTTCCAAGTTTAAAATAGAATTTTATTGCATATCGTTCTTTTAAAGTGTCCTCACGTCCAGATTGCAATTTTGAAATTCACCTGCTGTTACAATCAGATTTAAGTAGGGTGTATTCCAATTGCTGCTGTAGCTGTTCATGGGAACCTGAAATCATAAAAAATGGTCAGTCATCTCATCAGATGTATAGTAATAACATAGTGAATTTTCAAGAGTCTACGACAATTTTAAATGCCTGTACAAAAAAAGGCTGGAAACATATTGAAGGCACCTAGTATAAATAAAGACCTCTACTATCAGAAAGTAGGTGCTCCCGTACGATCATCGCAGTTAAGCAACGATCAAACTGTTCAATAATCAGATGGGTTATCAATTAAGCAACAGCTGTTATGGTAAATTACACTATTTCTCTATATCAATCTAGGTATCCATTTTTATTTTCGTGTACTCGAAAATATTGGCGAATTTTTAAAAGTTGTCAAAGAAAATTCATCCACGTACACAACATGTGAAAATTATCACCCAATGATTGATTATTTTTAACAGTATATCAACCCGTTTAGGGTTATTTTATGCCTGGAGGTTAGGGAATCTCATTCGTTGTACGTTCATTGTAAGTTCGTTTCTTTCATTTTCTTCTATACTGTCCGATCAAAATATGAATAATTTTTTAACAGATATAAATAAATGTAAAGAAAAAATCAAGGCGCCGGTCACTCCCGCATACGCTTAGATGGGCTCTTAGCGCAAAGGTTATCACAGAAGGAAATGGAACCGGTGACCCGAATTCAAACCGTGGACAAGGCTGTTTGCGTTTCTCTTAGTGCTAATGCCCACGCGAAATTTGTTTTTTCCCATACCTATGAATAAATAGTAGGGCAGATTTTATTCTTTGTTCTTGGTTTGGCAACAAGTCTAGGAGAAGGAAAACTCTGAATTCAAAACAGGGTCACCGGCCATTGGTCTAATGAGTAGAGTGTTCGCTAATGGTCCGGGAGCCTGGGGTTCAATCCCAGGTCGAGTCGTACCAAAGACTCAAAAAATGGTTCTTGATGCCGCTTTGTGTAGCACTCAGCACGATAAGGTCAGGATCAAGGGTAAGTGGAGCAATCTAAAGAATGGAGTAGCGCCTTCCCCTACACCTCGGTGTGGTAGCTATTGAAAAGTCACTCTCGATTACGGTCGCCAAGTTTACTTAACCCGCTTTAAAATTGACCTTGTGTCATGTCATGGTGGAGGGGTTTATATTCATACGGTTACTGACTTTAATGACTTATATAACCCAAAATTAGTGTGTGTGTGTGTGTGTGTGTGTGTGTGTGTGTATTTGCATGTGTGTGTGTGTGTGTGTTTTGCGTGTGTGCGTCCCTGGATTGGATTTTAAAAGATCGATTTTCATTATATGTTTAGAGGTCGGTTCTCAAAAAAAAAAGTTTCATTGTTGAAAGCATTGTGTTTGTGAATGATATTTCAAAAAAAGAAAAAAAAGAAAAAAAAAGAAAAAAAAGAAAAAAAGAAAAGAAAGAAAAGAAAAAAAGAAAAAACAAAGAAAGGAAAGAAAAAAAAAGGACAGTAGAGAATGCTCACAACTCACGCGTACGAATTTCACGCATGCGCACACTCATTGCTGTCTCCCCGGTCTGTGGGCGGTCACGTGTTGACAGGAGAGTTCTTTTCCTGCACGCAGGTACGCACACGAACACACACACGCACACTACGTTCAAGGATGACCGATCAATATTACATCGTTTCACTGACAAACACACAAAGACGTGTGCGTATACTTACCACACTGTACGCTTTGAAATGAAATGAAGTATATATATATATATATATATACGTGTCAAGTACGTATAAAGAGAATTCTTTGCATGAACACACACACACACACACACACAAACAAACAAAAATCATTATTCTTTTGATCCAACGTACGTGCTTCAGAAAGAAGTTTACTTTGATCAGTCAACTATTCAACGTTTTAGTATCTATCTATCTATCTATCTATCTATCTATCTATCTCTGCTTTATATATTAGTCTACTCCTAGCTATCTATCTATTTTTCCAGCCTGTTCATCCATCTATCTATCTATCTATTGGGGGGGTGTCCTGGTGGTGTAATGCTTAAAGCCCTGGACTACCGAATCGTAGTAAGCGAATTCGAACTCCAGTCGCGCTATTACGTTCACTTTCGGACAAATACTCTGGGGTAAGGTGCGAACCCTGTTATCCTCCCTGCTGTGGGTTAAATAGCATCACTGCTGTTCTTCGAGAATGATGACTTTTGCATGAAATAACCCACGAAGATTGATATGTCATTAAACAACCCAACTATCTATCTCCGCCTCTTCATATATCAGTCCACTCATATCTATCTGTTCCCATCTCCGTCTATTCATATCTATACCGTTACATTTTTTTTTTCAAATTTAAAAGAGATTATCTAACCAACTGGTATTGACTTGTTCAACCAGAAAACACATACACATACACACAAACATACATACATACATACATACATACATACATACATTCTGTCTATTACAAATAGCTGATTACGAACCAGCGTGGTGTGGAGTTGCTTTTGTTTAAAAAAAAAGGTGAAAGCCACTGCTCCGCAACAGTTCATTTGCCCAGTCGGCTGGGGCTGTAGAATACTCCGACTGCTTCTCTGCAGAGGGGTAAGACCCCAGCTCCCAATGAGTGTCCAGATATGACACTAAACAATCTGATGGTGAAGTTTCAGTAGTGCTGGAGCTTTGGGGAATGCGGAGTACTCCTTCATTGCCATTGCTCCCAGGTCCACTCTGGCCCGAAGTGGTAGCACCTGATAGGGTCCTATCTATGGGTTAAATAGAACTAACAGCATACTAATGCTAAACTGAATTGTTTGAAATTGAAATGTTTTTGACAATTAAACCGTACTTACATTTAAACTGCGTGCTTATGCTTAACTGAATTATTTCAAATAGAACTGTTTTTCGACATTAAAACTGTATTTACACTTAACTGAGTTGTTACATATAACTGCTTGAATAATTTGAAATAGAAATGTTTTTGATCATTAAACTGTGTACTTATGCTAAACTGAATTGTTTTAAAAAGAACAGATTATTTACATAAAAATGGATTTGGCGTTAAATAACCTACAAAGGTTGATATGCCATAAAACCCAATAAACCAACCAACTAAGCAACAGTTCAGTCGCATTCTCACTAAAGATTACTGTTTTAAAAGTATATTTTTTAAAACTCAATTCATATATATTTGTTATTTCAAAAAAGCATTCTATTGTTTTTTAGCAACTTATATAAAAATAACTTTCAATCAAGAAATCTATCTAAAAACATTGCTCTATCTTTCATATTATCAATTGCCATTGGTAACTATTCGTTGGTGGTGATTCCCCGTGGCGAAGTGGTTAATGTATTCTTCTGTGACATCGTAGTAAGCAAGTTCGATCTCCAGTCTCGTTATGACTTTTATTTTCGGACTAATACCACTGGGAAAAGGTAGAACTCCCTCATCTCCCCAGCTACTTCTACTGTTCTTCTACAAGGACGGCTTTGGCATTGAATAACCCATGAAGGTTGATTTGTATTTAATCAAAAAGGATAAACTTAATTGTAGTACTGTTGTTCTTCGACAAGGATGGCTTGAACATTAAATAACCCATGATGGTTGATATGCCATTCAACAACAACAACAAAAAATTGTAAGACAAAGATCCACTAAAAGAATGGCAGAAACAGAAATTTGTTACCACTTCGGTCTTAAAATTCTAATTATTCTTGAATGATATAGCAATTTCCTATTCACTATCTTGTTGGTTGGTTTGGTCTGATTTTTAAGGTATGTCAACGCTTTTGGGAGGTGTCCGTGGTGTAATGGTTATCGTCGTAGGAAATGGACACGGCGACACGAGTTCAAATCCTGGACGAGACCGATTGCATTTCACATAGCACTAATACCCTTCGGAAAGGTATGAATCCAATTATTCTCCCTCCAGCTATGGGTAAATAGTAGGGCAGACTGGGTTCTTCAGCCTTGGTGAGGCAACTAGTCTAGGAGAAGGAAAACTCTGAATTCAAGCCAGTTAAACTCCGCTAAAAAATTGACCTTGTGTCATATCCTACCCGAGCGGAGGGGTTGGGTAAATAGGGTCAACGCTTGTTAGATTATTTTATACTAAGGTCAGTTTATCAATTATCATCTCCAATTACATGCAGTACAAAAATGTATTTCAACAAGAAGTAAACACTTCATCCCTATTTGCAAATCAGAGTTTAAATAGACAATGTCTTCATGTAACTATTTACACTAACCGAGAAAGACATCAACACGCATCTCGCGAAGACTTGGACAGCAATCGATAGACTATTGAACATATGGAAGTCAGACATGACCGATAAAATAAAACGCAGTTTTTTCCAAGCAGTGGTCATATCAGTACTGCTGTATGGATGCACCACATGGATGGTAACTAAGCGTATGGAGAAAAAGCTTGACGCCAACTACACAAGAATTCTGCGAGCTGTATTGAAGAAGTCCTGGAGGCAGCACCCCATAAAACAGCAGCTATACAGCGCATCACGAAAACCATCCAAGTTAGACGAACCAGACATGCGGGACACTGCTGTTTAAGTAAGGATGAACTCGTAAGCGATGTACACCTGTGGACCCATTCACATGGACGAGCAAAGGTATGACGACCAGCTAGAACTTCATACAACAACTCTGTGCCGATACAGGATTTAGCCTGGAAGACTTCCTGGGAGCGATGGACGATAGAGAAAGGTGGCGAGCGAGGGTCCGGGAAATCCGTACTAGCAGCGTGACATGATGATGATGATGATACTCGTAGAGTTGGCTCTTTAGTACACACAAAAAAAAAAAAAAAAAAACAGCTGACATATGCGCATGTAAATTTCACACATGCGTGCACGTCGATTCAACTGGATCAAGTGATTAAATTTCAAAGCTTTTTTTTTTTTTGGAGAGGTTCTTTTTTTTGAGAGAGATTGTTTTTTTGGAGGGTTTTTTTTCTAAATTCTTGGACGTTTCGTTTACACGACTGAGATCATCCAGTCACCGGCTAGTTTTCAAATCGATCACGGGGTCATACCTTGTCATTCACATTTGGTTCATTATCTATGAGTCGGTTTCTTATTACAACGTTCAGTTCTCATTTTCAAATTTACACTACCTCTCTAATAATAGAGGCGGGGTGTCCTCTTGGTGTAATGGTTAAAGCGATGGACTGCGGAATCGTTGTAAGCGAGTTCGTACACCAGTCGCGCTATTACGTTCACTTTCGGGCAAATACCATTGGGAAAGATATGAACCCCCTTATCCTCACATCTATGGGTTAAATAGTACCACTACTGTTCTTCTAGCAGAATGGCTTTGGCATTAAATAACCTACAAAGGTTGATATGCTATTAAACAAAGAAACCAAACCAAACCTAATAATAGATTCAGATAGTCGGGAGGTGCCCGTGGTGTAATGGTTATCGTCGCAGGATATGGACACGATGCGACACGAGTTCAAATCCTGGACCTGACTGATTGCATTTCACATAGCACTAATACCATTGGGAAAGGTATGAATCCAAATATTCTCCCTCCAGCTATGGGTAAATAGTAGGGCAGACTAGGTTCTTCAGCCTTGGTGAGGCAACTAGTCTAGGAGAAGGAAAACTCTGAATTCAAACCTGTTAAACTCCGCTTAAAAAAAATTGACCTTGTGTCATATCCTGCCCGAGCGGAGGGGTTGGTAAATATGATAATAGATTAAATATGGTATCTAACAAAAGAGCCCCAGTTTATTTATTCCAAATCTCACTCTCATTACAGTTCTTGCCCAGTCGGCTGTGTGTGTGCAGAATAAACCGGTTGCTTCACTGCAGAGGGGTAAGACTCCCCCAACGAGTGTCCTGTGGACCAGTCAGCTCCAGCTGTAGAATACACCGACTGCATCTCTGCCGAAGAGTAAGAAACCCTAAACAATCAGATAGTGAGGTTGCAGTAATGCAAGAACTTTGAAGAATGCGGAGTACCCCTTTATTGCCATTGCCCCCAGTCCCACTTTGGCCTGGAGTGATAGCACTTGATCGGGCCCTATCTATGGGTCAAATAGAACTAAATTGCGTACTTATGCTAAACTGAATTGTTTTAAATAAAATTGTTTTTGTATGCTAAATTGAATTGTTTGAAATAGATCTGCTTTTGATATTGAAAGTGTGTACTTCTGCTTGACAGAATTGTTTGAAATAGACCTTTTTTGACACTTACCTGTATGTAAATAAAAAAACTGTACTTATGCTAACCTGAATTGTTTGAAATAGAACTGTTTATATGTATTAAAATGGATTTGGCATTAAATAACCTGCAATGGTTGATGTGCCATAAAACCAAACCACTACTGTTCTTCTACAGAGATGGCTTTCCCGTTAAATAACCCACGAAGATTGAGATGCTATAATAAAAAAAAAACCAAAGCATATCTACTAGATACCCATTACTCTAGAAAAGCATATCTACTAATTACCCATTGCTCTAGAAAAGCATATCGACTAATCAACCATTGCTCTAGGAGAGCTTATCTACTAGTTACTCATTACTCTAGAAAAGCTTATCTACTAGTTATCCATTGTTCTAGAAAAGCATAAAGTAAACACAAACAACCTCCTCCGGGACTTAATCTCGGACAATTAATTCCATTTCCTACGACAATAACCATTTCGATAAGAGCGCATCCAATCCAGGAATACTATTCAAAATCAGTTTAAACATGAAAACGTATTTAACAAATCTTTTTGAACCATAGTTGGGATTATTACCGTTAATAATAGACCTAGCCAGAATGGAACAGGGAGTAATAGCAGTCAATAGGTACAATTTCTTCACCTCTCCATGCTGTGAGGGTGCTGTCGGTATATTCTAGTCTGCGGCAATAGGGCCAATAGATGGGTACATCAACTCAAACAATTTGTTTGTTTAACTTGATAGGAAGTATAAGTCTGTGGTACTTTCGTAGAAATACCTCCCACATTCTAAACTGTCACCTGTGTAGTGCCAGTGAACTTAGGCAAGAGGTAAAAACGGCACATCATTTCGAGACTTTTATTCGAGCAATATATAGTCCTACAGAATATAACAATTTACAGTTGATTTTGCGAGTGTATGATAATTTTGTAGGGTTTATGGTTGAGCTTGACAATTCTTGATTTAACGGAAATAACAATGAAATGTCAGTTTGAACTATGAAAAAGTTGATAAATGTGAAAGGTTTATAAGACTCCATCACTTCTTTCCTAATGGCCCAAATTGGCTAGGGCTGCAGAACACACCGAAAGCATCTTTCCAGAGGAGTATGACCACCACCCAAACGAGTGTTCAGCATATGACACTAATCTGGACCGGAGTGGTAGCACCTGGTAGGGTCCTATCTATGGGTCTAAACTGTGTGTAACACTATGTAGGTGGTCCGCCAAGCAGACGATCCCTTTGTCTGTTTTGGCGCGAAACCAAACAAAGGCCTGAGCCCGCGATATCGACGTGACCGGAAGTGGGTAAGGGAACGCGAGAGGAGTGAGACAAGGGAACACAGAGAAGGCAGTTGGCGAAAGGTGACGCGAGTGGCCTGTCGACACCGGACAGCAGAAGTGAGCAATTGTCATGCGTGAGTCCAGTACCAGTGAGGGAAGACCGGTCACAGATGGGTTGGCATTCCTAGTAGCTTTATAGAAATTTCGCTAGAAATCCACGCTAGCGTTAGTCTACATATGCACGTAGGGGATGCAATGTTACATAACTCCTCTTCTTGCACTTTGAGTTAACCCAAACATATTGTTCGTTTGTTCTTTTTCTCCCACTCCCTTGATTGTATTTCTTGTAGATATGAAGAAATGTGCGATGTCCCTATCGGAACCACTAGTTGATCGCCGGCTAAGAAGTGAAATGGTTTCGAAGAGGTTGATGTAACGGGGGTCCGAGTGGGTCTCGTCACATGTGTACTTAAGCTGAATTGCTTGAAATATAACAGTTTGCATGTATATTCCAAGGTAGGTGTATCGGCATACGGCTAACGAAGGCATAGACCGCTATCGATAGGCTATCGATCATATAAAAATCAGACCTGACTGATAAAATGAAACGCAGTTTCTTCCAGGCAGTGGTAATATCGATACTGCTGAATGGATGCACTACTTGGACGCTACCTAAACGGCCGGAGAAGAAGCTGGACGGCAATTACACAAGAATGCTGCGAGCAATATTGAACAATTCCTGGCGGCAACACCCCCACAAAGCACCAACTATACAGCCACCTGCCTCCCATCACGAAAACTATCCAAGTTAGACGAACCAGACATACAGGACACTGCTGGAGAAGCAGGGATGAGCTCATAAGTGATGTACTCCTACAGACCCCCACATATGGCCGGGCAAAAGCAGGACATACACACAGCAGCTATGTGAGGATACGGGATGTAGCCCTGAAGACCTGCCAGAGGCGATGAACGATAAGGAGAAGTGGCGAGAGAGGGTCAGGGATATCTGTGCTAGCGACACGACATGATGATGATGACATGTATATTGTCCAAGTGGGTAGAGTGTTCACCATGGTCTGAGAGACTTGGGTTCAATCCCAGGTCGCGTCATACCAAAGACTTTAAAAATGGTACTTGATACCTTCTTGCTTAACGCTCAGCAATATAAGGTATGTATCAATGGTAAAGTGGAGCAATCCAGGGAAAGGAGTAGCGCCCTCCCCTACATATCGGTGAAGTAGCTATTGCCATTACTCCCATGTCCACTCTGAACTGCAGTAATAGTAGCTGTTAGGGTCTCATCTACCGGTCAAATAGAACTGTCCAAACATATTCGAAGGATAACAATAATTAGTTACTTCAGAACATATGCTAAGAAATCTAATCTACTACTACGCTTAAAGAAATCTTATATATTCAATATATATGTATAAAAAGGATTTGGTATTAGATAACCTACAATGGTTAATATGCCATAAAACCCAACAAAACCAAATTATATATACTTAATATATTTGTAAAAAGAGGATTTGGCATTAGATAAGCCACAATGTTTGATATGCCATAAAACCCAACCAAACCAGATCATATATACTTAATATATATGTATAAAGAGGATTTGACATTAAATAACCTAAAATGGTTGATATGCCATAAAACCCAAACAAACCATATCATATATACTTAATTTTTTTGTATAAAAAGGATTTGGCTTTAAATAAGCCACAATGGTTGATATGCCATAAAACCCAGCAAAACCAAATCCTATATATTTGATATATTTATATAAAGAGGATTTAGCATTAAGTTACCTATATTGGTTGATATGCCATAAAACCCAACCAAACCAAATCATATGTATTTAATATACGTGGTGCCTTCAATAAGTTTCCACACTTTTTTGTACAGGCATTAAAATTTGTCGTAGACTCATGAAAATTCAGTTTGTTATTACTATACATCTTATAAGATGACTGACTGATTTTTATGAGTTCAGGTTCAAATGAACTGCTACAGCAGGAATTGGACTACAACCTACTAAAGCCTGATTGTCACAGCTGGTTGTTTTCAAAAATGCAATCTGGACGTCAGGACACTTTAGAAGAACGATATGCAATAAGATTCTGTTTTAAACTTGGAAAAAAAGCCACAGACACGTATGGAATGCTTCAGACTGCTTTTGGAGAATCTTGCATGAATCGAGCACCAGTTTTTGATGGGCATAAGAGATTCAAGGAAGGCAGGAAGTCTGTGAGGCATGATGAGAGGTGTGGGAGGAGTAAGGAAGTCAATACACCAGAGTTGATTGGTCAAAGGGTTAGGGTTAGGGTTACTATGTTGAGGTTTTAAGGGAGTTCAGGAAGAGATTCCATCGGAAGAGGCCAGCACTCTTCAAATCGGGTCAATAGCATTTCCACCAGGACAATGCACCAGTCCATAACTCCATCCTTGTCACAGACTATTTTACCAAGATTTTACCAAGTTCCTCAGCCTCCTTCTAGTCCAGACCTTGCTCCCCGTCCTTTTGGTTATTCCCTAAGCTCAGAGTGTGTCATTATGAGACAATTGAGAAGATGAAAAAGGCTGTGACGAAGGTTATTGACACACTCACACAAGAGGACTTCCACGAGGCTTTGCAGAAGTTTCTGGAACGGTACAACAAGTGCATTGCAGCCGGAGGAGATTATTTCGAAGGGGACAAGAGTTTTATGTGTGTACTATCAATAAAAGTACCCATACAAAAAAGTCTGGAAACGTATTTAATGATCCGTGTATATGTATAAAAGGTTTGGTATTAAATAACCTACTATGCCATAAAATACAACCAAACAAAATTTTGTATAACTTATTATTATGCAAAAGGTGGATTTAGCATTAAGTAATCTACAATATTTGCTGTTCCATAAAACCCAACCAAACCAAATCATATAAAACTAATGAATATGTAAAAAAGTATTAGACATTAAATAATCTGCTATGGTTGATATGCCATAAAACACAACGAAAAGAAACTAAAAATTGGCTTTTAGAGTACACAGCAGGAGATAACATTTATACTGTTCAAAAAACAAACAAAAAGAGAACGATATTTGTGAGAATGTTCAGTGTCATTTTATGAGGCGCCCAACGACTCCGCCCACTCTCCAAAAGAGACAATTATTTATTGTCTCCCTATCAATCCTTAAATGGTATTATCACTCCAGGCCAGAGTAGACTTGGTTGGTTGGTTGGTTGGTTTGTTGCTTGTTTTGTTTTACTGCGTATCAAATCTTTTCGAGTCATTTAATGCCGAATTGAATCTTAATTCAGTTGAGTATTAGTATAGTTTTTGTTTACAAACAGTTAAATGTCAAAACAGTTTTATTTCAAACAATTCAGTTTTGCATAAGTATACAATTTACTTCTATTTCAAACGTCAAAACAGTTTTATTTCAGATGATTCAGTTTAGCATAAGTACACAGTTTAGACATCAAACAGTTCTATTTTGAGCAATTCAGTTTAGCTTAAGTATGCAGTTTACATGTCAAAACAGTTCTATTATGAACAATTCAGTTTAGTATAAATACGCAGTTTAAAAGCAAAAAAAGTAAACTCAAGAAAGCACGGTTTAGTTTTATTTAACCCGTAGATAGGACCCTTGTCAGATGCTACCACTCCGGACCAGAGTGGACCTTGGACCTATAGAAATGAAGGGGTGCTCCGCATTCCCCAAAGCTCCAGCATTACTGGAACCTTACCATCAGATTGTTTAGTGTCATACTCAGGACACTCCTTGTAGGGGGTTACCCCTCTGCAAAAAAGTAGTTGGTGTATTCTACGGCCCCAGCCGACTGGGCAAAGTAGACTTGGTACAGAATTACCTAAAAATAATTTGTTAATCTACTTTCCTCAGGACTGCATGGCGACAGACGCTCGGTGAACAAGGCTGAATATTATCATAACATCATACATTTATTTTGAGTGATTGATTTTAACGGCATGTCAACTTGTTTAAGGCTATTTTTTTTACTATAAGTTAGAACCAAGTCAGCTTGGGCTGTAGAATACACCGACTGCATCTCTGCAAAAGGGTAAGTCCTCCCCTACGAATGTCCAGGTTAGTATAATAGACCGTTTTATCATGAGGCTCCAGTAATTCTGTTTGATCATTCAACCGTGTGTAAAGAAATGACTCATGTTTAATTGAACTGTTAGTGCTAAATGACAATACTTGAAAACATTAAACTGTGTTCAAACAAATTATTAATAGTAAATAGAATTATTCAATTTATATAGAAATACGTGAAACCATTTAACTATGAAAAAAATTAGCTCCACCCCGTTTAAAAATGATATCTACAAAATGAGTTTACAAATCATATATTTGATATGCATGTATAAAGAGGAGTTGGCATTAAATAACCCTCAATGTCATAAAACCAAACCAAACTAAATCCAATGTATTTGATACACATGTATAAAGAGGATTTGGCATTAAGTAACCAATAATGGTTGATATGCCATAAAACTCAAACAAACCAAATCCTATATATTTAATATATTTGTATTAAGAGAATTTGATATTAGATAACCTACATTGGTTGACCAGCCCTAAAACCCAACCAAACCAAATCATATATATTTTATATATATCTATAAAGAAGATTTGGTATTAAATAACCTACAATGGTTGATATGCTATAAAACCAAACCAAGCCTAGAAGTTAGCGTATCGCGTTTATTGTATTTTCATATTAACTTTTTTCTGTAATTGTTTTCTGAAGAGTCTTATTTTGCTCACTGGCTAATTTGAAGTCGACTCATTTTTTAACAGATCTATTTGACACATAGATGCGACTTTTACAGATGTTACTATTCGGGTCAGAGTGGACCTGAAAGTAATGGCAACGAAGGGGTATTCCATATTGCCAAAATCTCCAGAACTAGAGTCTTTTCATTAAATGCAATAAATTATTTAAGGATTTATCCGGTTTATATTCAGGACAAATTTGATACAAGGTCATCGAAATGTGTGTGGAACGCGGGAATCAAGACTCATCAATGGCCGTCATAAAAAAATACTTGATTTCTTTCAGTATTCCCTCTTTAGAGGCGCCTTGTGATAAACATACCCAGCTCTGAAGCTAGTGCCTGGTAAGAAGGCCCCCACATAGTTCAGCCGATACCCCGAATAACATCCACTCAGCGCAAACAATAGTTGCCTCCCCCGCCACCAGAAAACTAAAGAGGCAGCTTGTGTTATTAATCAAATGCAATTTAGTATAATTGGTTGGTTGGTTGGGTTTTATGGCATATGAACCTTTGTATGTTATTTAACGCCAAATCCATTTTTATAAAAATAGTTCTATTTCAAACAATTCAGTCTAGCATAGGTACGCAGTTTAAATGTAAGTACAGTTTGATTACTGCGAGCCATATTGAACAAGTCCTGAAAACAGCACCCCACAAAGCAGCAGCTATACAGTTATCTACCACCCATTTCGAAAACTATCAAAATTAGACGAACCAGACACGCGGGACCTGCTGGAGAAGTAGGGACGAGCTTATAAGTGATGTACTCCTGTGGAGCCCTTCATATGGACGGGCAAAGGCAGGACGTCCAGCTCGAACCTACATACGGTAGCTCTGTGTCGATACGGAATGAAGACCTGGGGATCTGCAGAAAGCAATGGACGATAGGGAGGTGTGGCGAGAGAGGGCCAGGAATATCCGTGCTGATAGCACGACACGATGATGATGATGACAGTTTAATTGTGAAAAATATTTCTATTTCAAGCTATTCAGTTTAGTCAAGCAGTTCTAATTCAGCTAATTCAGTTTAGTATAAGTACTGATTTTGTTTACACACAGTTAAATGTCAAAATAGTTCTAATTTAAACAAATCACTTTAGTGTAAGTACTGTTTCAATGTCAAAAAACAGTTCTATTTCAGCTAATTCAGTTTAGCATTAGCATGTAGCTTAAATATAAGTACGGTTTATTTGTCAAAAAAATTTCTATTTCAAGCTATTCAGTTTAGACAAACAGTTCTTATTCAAACAATCAGTTTAGCATAAGTATGCCGTTAGTTCTATTTAACCCATAGGTAGGGCCCTATCAGGTGCTACCATTCCGGGCCACAGTGGACCTGGGAGCAATGGCAAGGAAGGGGTTCTCCGCATTCCCCAAAGCTCCAGCATCACTGGAACCTCACCATGAGATTGTTTAGTGTCATATCTAGGACACTCATTGGGGTGGGTGGGTCTTACCCCTCTGCCGAGGTACAGTCGGCGTATTCTACAGCCCCTGCCGACTGGGCAAGCAATTTAGTATCATACTCAAGACAGGTGTGTGTGTGTGTGTGTGTGTGTGTGATGGTCTTACCCCTCGGCAGAGGATACAATCAGTATATTTCAAGCCCCAGCCTTACTCTCCTGAAAACTCCATCGCTTAAGTGTACACACTCACGAAATTAATAAATATATTTCTTTTTATTTAACATTTCCTTTGGAATTTGCGCGCTGTAATATCGTCCGGCTTGAATTAAAAAGCGTAACTAATTCAGAAATGTCCTAATTGTTAATTACATGGATTAATTAGATGGATTAATTAGATGGATTAATTAGATGGATTAATTACATGGATTAATTAGATGGATTAATTACATGGATTAATTAGATGGATTAATTACATGGATTAATCATTATACGTTTTTGGTTCTCCTAGTGCTTCTAAATACTAATCGCAACAATCAAACTAATTATTTCGGATAATATAAACTTATTTAGTAATCGTGACGAAATCGTTAGAATAGTCATCGTCGTCGTCGTTGTGATAGCAATCGTAGTAATAATGCAGCTATGTTTTCGTCAGCGAAATTAGTCACAAACTGTTGCTGTTTTCTATAGATTTCCTCAGTTATAAAAAAAAAACAACAGTATTTTTTTTTTCTGATGTGAGTAATTCAAGACAACTAACCACTAAAAAAGCCATTATCACAAAGACGACTATTATTTATAAAAAATGTTTGCACCAGATATAACTTCTGATTCTCAATGAAGATCAAGAGACTAAGTGAGTAAGTAAAGATGGCAACCGTAGTCGTAGTTTCAATATCAAAAACAGTTCTTTTTCAAACAATTCAGTTTATCAAACAAAAACAGTTCCATTTCAAGCAATTCAGTTGATTCTAAATACGCAGTTTCAATGTCAAAACAGTTCTATTTAAAGCAATACAGTTTAGCATAAGTTTAGTTCTATTTGACCCATTGATAGGACCCTATCAGGTGCTACCACTCCGGACCAGAGTAGACTTGGGAGCGATGGCAATGAAAGAGTGCTCTGCATTCCTTGGAACTTTTCATTTGCAACTACACCGAGGTGTAAAGGAGGGCGCTACTCCTTTCCCTAGATTGCTCCACTTTACCCTTGATATGTACCTTATATTGCTGAGTGTTAAGCAAGGAGACATCAAGTACCATTTTAAAAGTCTTTGATATGCTGCGACCAGGGACTGAACCCAGGCTTCCCGGACAACTAGGTGAACACTCTACACACTAGGCCAATGAGACGGTACAAGAGACTAAAAGCCTACTCATTTCTCAACCCTCGCGGCACACTGACAAAAGGACTGGACTAAAACATCGAAGTAAGAGAGTTCGAATTCAAGTCACGCCATTACATTTATTTTTGGACTAATACCCTAGGGGAAAATATAAACACCATTATGCTGCCAGCTTTGGTTTAAATAATACCAGTCGTGCTAATATACTGTACTGTGATATCGTCGTAAGCGAGTTTGAACTCTAGTCGCCTTATTACGTTCATTTTTCGGAATAATAACTTTGGGAAAGGTATGAACCTCTCCACCCACTCTTATGTAATATAATGGCCGAGGGATTTCGTTTTATATATCTTGCCTTTCGGTTTAGTTAGGCTGAGAACCTTTCGCTTAACGCATGGGTTTGTTAGGTGCAAACATGAGCGTAGGTGTCCACACGCACGCAGGTAGGATGCGTCATTCAGAGATGTCAAAATAAAAATCCCAGATAGGAATTTGGGACCAGGTGATGGGTGGCGTCATGCACCGGAAGCGTACGCGGAGGATTTGAGAAAAGTCAGTTAGTTGAGTTTTTACCTCCGAAGAAGAAGGTTGACTTTCGGAGCTCGCCGAGGCCTTGCGGCGGGTGCCGCACGTGGTTGGGGGGGGGGGGGCAGATGGAAAAGTCAGCATAGAAAGATTGTGTATCACTCTCCTTATGTCGAAAAACCTTTAACGCAAAGGTAATAAAAAGTTTCGTACCTGAACTAAGAAGTCGTCAAGTGTTTTTGATGTTTCGGGATTCCTATATTATCTATATATGAGTTATGAACATTCTATGTACATTTCACACATCTGTATATCTGGGTACGTTACACTTATACTCCCTGTAATACTATCACTGTTGTCCATGAACAAGGATAGATTTGACATTAAATAACCCACGAAGGCTGATATGTCATTAAACAAAGAACTTATAAATCAAACAATCGGTTGGGGCAGTAGAATACACCAACTACATCTCTGCAGAGAAGTAAATCCCCCACCAACAACGAGTGTCTTGCGGCCAAGTTGGCTGGAACTGTAGAATACACCGACTGCATCTCTGCAGATCACTCGAACATCACCCTCTCATGCCTCCAAAAAAAATAATAAAATAAAGATCCTCCCGAATGCATGACTTACCAGAAGGCATATATATAAAAACATTTCCCAATAGACTATATCGACCTGGTCTCTTCAAGCTCAAGCAACTACAAAACAAATAACATCTTTAAAAATACCTTCTAAACTTCTTAAAAGAAGTCAAACTATTCAATAGATTATAGCTTCATACATTGATACACGAGCAGTATACACTAATACATGCAAAAATAATTATTCATTTCATTCTAAAGTGTGCCTCAATATACATGGGACCCATGTGACTGTTAATACCTCTACAAATTATAATGTGTTTTTTTTTTGTTTTTTTTTCGTTCAGATTTGAAAATAGTATTCTAAAACAACTATTAATCCTCGAGTACAATGCCTTGGACAAGAGAGGAAAAATATTTTGCATCACGACTTTTTTGAAGATAAAATCATTGAAATTTGTCTCAACATAGATGAAATACAATAATTTAGGATGTCTCAATATACATGGGACTCATATGACAGCTAATAACTTTACTAATAATAATTTTGTTTTCTTTTTTGTTTCAGATTTGAAAATAGTATTTCATAACAACTATTAATCCTTTATCATAATGTCTTGGACAAAAGAGGAAAAAGTATTTTGCCTCACTACTTATTTGAAGACAAAATCACTCAATACTGTCTCAAAATAGATGCAATACAATAATAAAGGGTGTGTCAATACACACGGGACCCATGTGACTGTTAATTCTACAAATAATAATGTTGTCTTCTTTTTTTGTTTCAGATTTGAAAATAGTATACTATAACAACTATTAATCCTCGATCACAATGCCTTGGACAAGAGAGGAAAATATTTTGCGTCACTACTTATTTGAAGACAAAATCACTCAATACTGTCTCAAAATTGATGGAACCCATTAATTTATGCTGAAGACAATCGTTTTTTTACCCAGGCTTCAGGATATTTAAAACACCGGTGGCTTTTAAGTGTTTATCCATATCAGAACTAGACAAACTCATTGTTCCTTAACTTCGATGATCTAACGGGAAGTAGTATTTTCAATCTTTTTTATTTTCAAAGTTGTTGTTTACCCAAACGCTCAGCCATGAATAAAATAAAACAGGAAACTAATTTTTGAGAGGAGTACAGCTGGTTTGAATCCATAGTTTTCTATCTTCTCGACTTAATGCCAGACAGAGTTTAAAGAAAAACAAATTTGCTCCACTATTTATCACTAGCTTCAAGAATAGTTGGGTTCATGCCTCCTTTAAGGATAATAGTTTGGTTTCATGGCACAACCATTGTAGGTTATTAATGCCAAATCCATTTTTGTACAAATAAACAGTTCTATTTCAAACAATTCAGGTTAGCATTCTAAAACAATTCTATTTCAAATAATTTAGTTTTGCATAAATACTTAGTTTATATGTCAACAACAGTTTTATTTCAAACAATTCAGCTTAGCATTGGTACGCAGTTTAAATGTAAAAAACTGTTCTATTTCAAATGATTTAGTTTAGCGTACAAAAGCATTTCTAATTAAAACAATTTAGTTTAGCATAAGTACGCAGTTTTAACGTCAAAACAGCTCTATTTCCAGTAATTCAGTTTGGCATAAGTATACAGTTTAAGTGTCATAAACAGTTCTATTTCAAACAATTCAGATTAGTATAAGTATAGTTTTTGTTTGCACACGGATAAATGTTAAAACAGTTTTATTTCAAACAATTCAGTTTAGCATAAGTACAGTTTTGATATAAAAAAAACAGTTCTATTCAAAGAATTCAGTTTAGCATAAGTACAGTTTTGATATAAAAAAAAAACAGTTCTATTCAAACAATTCAGTTTAGCATAAGTACAGTTTTGATATAAAAAAAACAGTTCTATTCAAACAATTCAGTTTAGCATAAGTACAGTTTTGATATAAAAAAAAACAGTTCTATTCAAACAATTCAATTGGCCCAGCGGTTAGAGTGTTCGCCAATGGCCCGGGAGACCTGGGTTCAATCCCAGGTCGCGTCATACCAAAGACTTTAAAAATGGAACTTGATACCACCTTGCTTAACACTCAGCATTATAAGGTACGGTTCAAGGGTAAAGTGGAGCAATCCAGGGAATGGAGTAGCGCCCTCCCCTACACCTTGGTGTAGTAGCTATCGAAAAGGGGGCCTTCGGGTCACCCTCGACTATGGTCGCTAACTTTACTTTTTACTTTACTTACACGGTTTAAATGTCAAAAATAGTTCTATTTCAATTAATTCAGTTTAGTATAAGTACATAGTTTAGTTCTATCTGACCCTTATCAGGTGCTTCCACTCATGCCCAGAGTGGACCTGGGAGCGATGGCAATGAGTAGGTACTCCACATTCCCTAAAGCTCCAACATTACTGGAACCTCACCATCAGACCGTTTAGTGCCATATCCAGGACACTCGTTGGGAGGGGTCTACCTTCTTCAGGGAAGCAGTTGGTGTATTCTGCAGCTCCAGCCAACTGAGCAAAGATAATAGCGATATGTGAAGTGCAGTCTTGACAATTATTCGAAGTTGGATCACCAAATCCATTACCCAACGATAATAATCGTTACACCACGAGCGCTTCCGTTTTAGTTTACATAGCAAGTTTTGTAACGCTCATATATGCATAAAAAAAAGTAAAAATTTACAGACGACTTAACAAAAGCATGATTATTTTATTCTTACCGAAATTAATACATTTAACAGAAAATAATACAAACGTAACACTGCAATCTTGCCTAGAACAATAACAGAATCGCTTTGAAAAAAGAGTGTACCGGCCAAGCTATTAGTGAAGTCTTTCTCTTGCTGAAGTCCGCCTCTCAAAGAAGTCCTCTGATTATTTAGTAATTTACGAAGCTTTTTGCTTAGGTGTGGCACAAAGCCGAATGAATGAGACACCCAATGAGACTTGAACTGATTCATGAAATTTTGCGAGTCTAGTTTGCCAACTATAATACCACCGGAGGCACCCTAGTAATTTACTTAGCTTTTTGCTTTGATGTGGCACAAGGCCATATGAATGGGGCACCCTTTGACTATTTTTCAACTCTAAAGGCACGGTACCTCTATTTACACTGGAGGTTTGCTATTTTCCTTTACTGGCGAACGCAACTGTCTTACTTTTTTCCTACATGACAGCAAGTCTTTTCATTTAGAAGAGTGGCGCAACATAATCTTCCTTCTTCAATTTTTTCTCACTAGACCTCCTGCCATACTAAGCAAATTTTACTTTAAGAAGGTGCACTTAGCGTAACAAATGAAATCGTCGACCTGGGTTCGAATCCTGGATTCGGCTTTTTTGCGCTCGGGCACACGAGAAGGGTATGAAATTTACTGTTCTCTCCTCAGCTATAAATAAATTGTTGGGTAAATCTGAGTTCTCTCGCCTTGGTAAGATAATCAGAGTAGGGAGAAGGAAAACTCTGAATTTAAACCAGCTGTACTCCTATGAAAAACTGACTTCGTGTTATCGTCTCTTCAATGGCAGCGTGTTCAGGTAAATACATACTAAGCTAAAGTTATCAGCCAGTTTGTTGGGACTTGGAATACCCTGACTGTATCCTCTGCAAAGCGGTAAGATTCTCCCTTGCTCTCCCCTAAGATAAGATACTAAATAACATCAGAAAATGAGACCCCAGTTCTGGAGATCGGAAGAATATAGATTACCCCGATATTACTATTACTTCCAGGTCCACTCTGACCCGGAGTGGTAGTGCCTGATAGGGTCGAATCTATTGGTCGAATCTATTTGTATTCGATTGGATAGTGTGCAAAGAAAAAAAAGTCTTAAGAAACAACGATGCGAAAATGGAAATATGAACGGATAATGAACATGATTCCCTAACTTCTGGATATAAATTACCCTAGATGGGTTGATATACCGTTAAAGTTAATCACTCTAATTTAAGCTAAAGTTAGTAATATCCCCAGAACTACTGAGGTGTGTCCTTGTGGTGTAATGGTTAAAGCGATGGACTGCGGAATCATAGTACGTGAGTTCGTACTCCAGTCGCGCAATTACGTTCACTTTCGGGCAAATACCCTTGGGAAAGGTATGAACCCCCTTATCCTCCCAACAATGGGTTAAATAGTACTACTGCTGTTCTTCTAGGAGGATGGCTTTGGCATTAAATAACCTACAAAGGTCGGTATGCCATTAAAAACCGAACTACTAAAACCTTTTCTTTTATCCCCTCCCCCCGATATATTACATTTTTTCACCTTGAATGTTCACGTATCGCTCATAAAAACTCCGTTAAGTACTGTCATTAATTAAATTTGCGACTGTCTGATTCAATTTCTGATACAATCCCGAGTGTTTTTTTTCATAAAAAAAAACAAAACAAAAACCAAAAGAAAAAAGAAGATAAAAAAAAAAAGAAGAAAATAGCGAAAATAAAAGGTGCTGTAAGTTTTCTGTTGTCAGACTTACAAAGGCAGATCACTGTTCCGTGGATAAAACGTCTGCTCCTTCCATAATGTCTGCCTCGCTAGGATACGAAGCCGCAACTTTCTCTCTGAAAATTGCCGACAATGTTAGAATGAACAGGATAAGAATCTCTTGACG
>CAUZXS010004398.1:0-105616 GCA_963585895.1 Sepioteuthis lessoniana | reverse complement strand
GGACGCACGCAGAAAGATAGACGCATGAAGGATAACGCAGGAATGAAGGACGCATGAAGACTTCTTTAGAAAAATATTCACCTCTCACTTTATTGCAAGGGTTCGAAAGGGTTGTTGAAGGGTTGCATGTGAGATGATGCTGGAGACCGAACATAAACATCATATTTTGACCCCACTGTTATGACCGTCACGTTGTGTCTTTCTTGTTCTCCTGATGTTGGGGTCAACTCCATCGGGGATTTCCGAGGACCCCCTCGGTCGTGTGTGGCCTTCCCTACCACATCTCGTCTCTACTGTCTGGAATTCTGCTGGCAACTGCTTTGGCACCCAAAACTCAACTGAGTTAAATAATAATTCAACGCCCACACGATCGCCTACTGGATCTTTGAAATCGGATGTTTAATCGTCATCAAGCGGAAATAACTGTCATGCAGTTCAGAGGTTACTCTCTTCCGGTGCATCACTGTTAGTGGCACAATGGGACCTTCACCTTGTCCCATATCGTAAGCCTTAATCCGCCCAGGCGATCTCTTTCGATTACTGGCCATTGGAATGTGTCACTTCCTTCTGGTGTATCACCTTGGAATAGTATTTTGGGGCCGGGTCGAAGGTCAAAATATTACATTCATCCGTTAATTATTTTTCAAAATTCCACATGTGGAATTTTCTTCACGTTCGTCTCCATCAACCTCACGCATATTTTACAGAATAATTTACAAGGACAATGATGGCTGAAAACACAAAAAGAATCACTTGAACTACAGCAACAAAATCTTACTTAGAAGGCGACCTTCTCTCTATGTAACACTTGCCCGGCTAATTATTATCTAAATTTCTCTTACTATCTTTGCGTGGTTGGCCATCTTGACATGTGTGCATCAAGGTACCATACGGATGCATTTTTTATCTTCTCAACACAACGGGCCCTCCATAATTCCTTGAATAAATTTCAAAACTCTAAAAAGGACCATACTCTGGTCCCATATCCTGGTCACAAACTTAGTGACCCTGGTCATTCCAGCAATACTTTTCGCCTGGATTACCCATGACCACACTCCAGTTCTTTGCTCAACAGGTTCCTACCTGGAGTAACCGGAGAATTTCATAAACTAAAACACAATATCTTCATGGCTCAAAGCATTCCACAAAAATCCACAAAAATCATGGCCAAAAACAAAGTATCACAATACATCCGAATGTATCACAATCTGGCACGCATGCGGTAAACCACCTAAAATAGGCCACGCAAAATACTAATTAGCAATGTGTTACCCATTTTTTTTTTTTTTCGTTAGGTTTCTGTTTCCATGTCATTGGTTTGCAAGCCCTTGAGGAAACATGCTTTACCTGATCAAACCCGCGCCGGGTTTCTTTTCAATTTAATCAGGAACCCTCGTGGCTACCAATATATTGGCACATCGCCTTTCCCAGATCCGTTTCACTTTGCCAAATCACACACGAATCCAAAACACCATGGGGACTGAAAGACTCAGACATTATCTACAAAATTTTGGAGAAGGCCACGCCTTTTTTCTTTTATTCCATTCTCGGAACTCCAAACTAAAAAAAATTAGAAGCCTCCATAGGCCTTTGCAACTTCATGGGCCGGCGAATTCTTCGATAGAATTACTTCCTTTGCCGTCTACCCTACAACAATCTGCACCAATTGGATGAATGTCTGTCCTATTCTCGCGTCAGCCACCGATTCCTCAAAACAGAACCCCCCCCCAAATATTTCCTATTCCACGAAAACCCCAAATTCTAAAAAAAGATTTTTAGAATCAATACAAATACAAATATTAGTAAACCTAGAATAAAATCCTCTGTTAATGGTTTTCGTCAAATTTCATAATATGAACAGGAAAAAAAAATTCTAATGTCGCCTTTAAACTCAAACAAACTCAAAAAGTTTCACTTTACAACAAGTCAAAACAATGTTACAATCACAGTTCAAAAATGTTCAGTTTTCTTTTCTTCTTTTTTTCAATCTATGAAGTGATGTACTGTCTATTTTACTAAAAATGTCTGTTCTTTCTTTTTTTTTTTTTTTCATATGCTGTGTTCAACAATGTTCAAGTTTCTTCTCTTTCTTTTTCTTTCTTTCCGTCTTTTTTCTATTGTCCTGTACGTTTTTGTTTTTGTTTTCATTTTTTTCTTTTTTTTCATAATTAATTGCTCATTCAATGTCCCTTTTTTTCAACCTTATATCTACCTCTCTGTCTTTACCTTAACACGATAACTATAGGTTCGCTTCCCAGTTTATTCAATTTCAGTCTATAGTACCATAAATTAAGCCTGATTTATAATACAACTTTTTCAATAGCTTACGAGCATTCTTCTTCTTTTTTTTATTTTTCTTTTCACAAAATATCCCGGGTTTTTTTTCAAAACAACCCAAACTCTTATAAATTCTGCCAACATTTCCCAACTCAAAATAATTCCTAATCCGAATCTTCACCACACTTGGTTCCGTCAACATTCTGCATCTCTTAATTACATCTAAAACCCTGTTTCAAAATATCTTCCCCAATAACAATCTCAAAGCTTCACTCCAGGGGGAACTCACAAAATACCTGTCTGCCTCGTCAGACACAAAAAACATCTGTCTCTTAGTTACTCTGCCTCCACGGCAAGACCGTTTTCAAGACAATACCTATGTCTTCAATAATTGATATCAACAATTTCCACAGCAAAACAAACGGCCTGATTCTACCAGCGCCGAAAATATCGATTCTCCCAACTTCATAAATATCGAAAAAGTATATGCGCATTCTTCAGACAAACACCAATGTGCGAAATTCATGGACAATACCATTAATGCTCCCAAGATTCCATCTCTCGGATTAAAATTCTCATTTCCAATCCACAAGTTCCAAACATAAAAACTTGCCCAAAAGATCTTAACTACAGATATGCGGGATTCCAAATCTTGGACTGAAATTCTAATTTTCAATCACCACTTGTCTGGACCAATGAAAAGCTACGACGAATTTTTTTTTTCTCATAAAGACCTATTTGCGATAAAAAAAATCCTCATTCATAAAATTTATCATAAAATTTATGGTTTACGATAAGCTGTCTATCAAAAAACGGACAATAACTGTCCCATAGCCATCATTGTTCCCTTCTTTTTTCCTCCCTCACTACGATACAATATTACACATAGCAGTAATTTCAATTTTTATCGAGGGATCACACATTTTCTTAAAAATTATTTCCAATTTTATGCTTCTAGAAAGGCCCTTGTCATTAAAACAAATCTTTCACTATTATACCCAAATTAATCAACAGAGAGATAGAATTATAAGAATGCAGCAATTAACTTCCAATTTTTTTTTCTTTCTTTTCTCTTTTCTTTTGCTGGTTTGTTCTTGTTTTTTTTTGTTTTTTTTTTTGTTTTACTTCTTTCAATTCCAGCATTTTTCTTTGTTCTTTTTTTTTTTCTGTTCTTTCCGCGTCGGTCGGTTCCTTTTCCTTCCTGTTTTTTTTTTTTTTTTTGCTAGTTTGTTCTTGTTTTTTCTTTTTTACTTCTTTCCATTCCAGCATCCTTCTTTGTCCTCTTCGTTGCTGTCGTGTTGTGATGCTTAAAACTGCAGTTTACAGTAACTAGGTTCATTCTGAGTCCTTGAAGAACTCGCCTGGCACAAGCACCAAATCGGACAATGCTATATAGTCATCTACAGCATCACAACGACACCATAATAAAGACAGACGCATGAATAAAGGACGCAAGAGGAAGACACAGGAAGAAACGACGCAGGATAAAGACGCAGGAAGACTTCTTTTCAAATATTTTTTTACCTCTCACTTTATTTGTAAAGTTTGCGTGTGAGAGGGTGCTGGAGACCGAACATAAACTTCATATTTGGACCCCACTGTTATGACCGTCACGTTGTGTCTTTCTTGTTCTCTTAGATGCTCAACCAGAGGTCTTGGGGTCCACTCCATCGGGGCTTTTCCGAGGTCCCCCTCGGTCAAGTGTGACTTTCCCTACCACATCTCGTCTCTACTGTCTAGAAGTCTGCTGGCAACTGCTCTGGGACCCAAAACTCAACTGAGTTAAATAATAATTCAACGCCCACACGATCGCCTACTGGATCTTTGAAATCGGATGTTTAATCGTCATCAAGCGGAAATAACTGTCATGCAGTTCTGAGGTTACTCTCTTCCGGTGCATCACTGTTAGTGGCACAATGGGACCTTCACCTTATCCCATATCATAAGCCTTAATCCGCCCAGGCGATCTCTTTCGATTACTGGCCATTGGAATGTGTCATTCCTTCCGGTGTATCACCTTGGAATAGTATTTTTGGGCCGGCTCGAATGTCAAAATATAACACTAAGAAGTGGTAAGTGATTTTCGTGTTTCGAGATTTTTAGGTTCTATGTTATATATATGTATATTTCACATTGGTATGCTATGTCTATTTCACAAATGGAGTTTATTATGGCTATGGTACACTAGCTCATTATTCTTTAACTTCTGTGGTCTATATGGTACCTTTATTTTAAGCGTGACTTGATTTAGTTTCTGATTATTCTTAAACTTGAATAGAGAGCGAAATTCAATTCTGTGTCAAACACGAGAAATCCGTCATTGAAACGTTCAAGGGGAGTAACAGCCAAAAGTAAGAAAACAAGAGAAATGATTCAGAATTATGGAACATCACTTGTAGAGGATGACTGATTCGGAATACATTCAACTTGCATTATACTTGAAAATATTTTTAAAAATTGATCAACTTGAGCATCAGAATCACTTAAATATTGAAATTTCATGTCATCTTAATATTCGACATTTATTAAAAATTGTCAAGTTTGAGACAAAGAATATTAATTAAAATCAGAGTCGCGAAGATATTTCACTTTATCCACTATTTGTACATGAAAAACCTGAGTAGGTTACCGCATTATATTTCGGGCTATAGATCAAAAATAATTCTGTATTACGATGAAAATAACTAAGAAGAGAATAAGAAATAATTTGATGTAACAAATATTTATTTGAATGATAGTAGTTGTCATTGTTAGAGTTGCTCGTAGCTTAAAGTCTTCACAGTAGTAGTAAAAAATACATGTGTCACTTTACGCATGCGCACCGGTTTGAACGTTTTGGCAACGTTCTGGCAACTTTCTGTCAAAGATAAGCATAGAAATTCTTTGGGATTTTTTGTTAATCTTTAATGTTGATCAGATCAAATTACTCGTAACATTTATTAGGAAAAGGCCAACAACAAATCTGACAGGTTTTCATGTAATTTTCATGGATAAGCCTAAAAAAATTGTGATGGTCTCTACAGCTTAAAAATTAATATTCAAACATGTTTAACCTTCATTAGAGACCAAATAGCGATTCTCAAATCAGTGGGATATTATATATTTTCAAAGTTTAAAATGGTCCAAGCCACTGTTAGATTGTTGAAGATATAGATAACAACGTTTCATTTTGTCAGTTTCCTTACTGGGGGAGATTCTGGTTTTGAGGATGATCAGCATTCAAAATCTTGAAGGTTTACCTGCATTCAAACACCGGAAAACCAAAGAGAAAAGCCAAGCTGTCAAAGTCATTGTGCAAGACATTATACACATTTTCATTGACACGGTTGCTGATAAACACCAAAATCTTAAGTGATTCCATTCATTTTGTTGTTCACCTGAGGATCGGATCTGTGAAACTCCATCGATTAACTTAGCGGGATATCAAACTGTTTAGGTTTATTCTATGCCCAGAGGTTTGGGAATCCCCTTGATATTCACATTTTTTTGTGTTGATGTTTCTTAAGAGGTTTTTTTTTTGCCCATGGTCATACCGAAAACATTTCTATTTGAAATATTGATTGGATCTTACCATATACAAGCAATTCGGATCAGAATGGACCTTAGAGGAATAGCAATAAAGAAATACATCACTTCTTCAGAACTCCAAAACTGAAAAACTCCCCATCAGATACATTTTAGTGTCTCAAACAGTATGAATCTTTTTAGCTGAAGGTGTCTTTTTCTCTCTGCATAGGATACAGACAGCATATTCTGAACCCGAAACATTTTTGCGATTTGCTTTTATTGTAAGTTATTTAATGACAAATCCATTTTCATACATATACACAGTTCTGTTTCAAACAATACAATAAAGCATAAGTACACAGATTAAATGCCAAACAGTCCCATTTCAAACAATTCAGTTTAGCACATGCACACAGTTTAGTCTTATTTGATCCATAGATAGAACCCTATCAGGTGCTACCGTTCCGGGCCAGAGTGGACTTAGGAGCGATGGCAATAAAAAGGTATTCTACATTCCCCAAAGCTCCAACATTACTGAAGCCTCAGCATCAGATTGCTTAGTGTCATATCAGGACACTCATTGAGTGAGTCTTACCCCGCTGCAGAGATGCACTCAGTGTATTCTACAGCCCCAGTAAACTGGGCTCTATTTTGACAGGTTTTCATATGTATGCATGTATATATATATATATATATATATGTATTTATATATATATATATATATATATATATATATATATATATATATATATATATATAAACACACGCATATATATCTAGACATTCATATATAAACACAGGCATATATATTCACTTATTCCCGCAAATGCAAACGTATATACACTTTATACGCAAATATTACAGATATACATATACATTTTAATCTGTCATTAAGACCCCCATCCCGCAAAAAATAAACAATATCTCCCAAAAATTTCTATTTGGTCAAATGACATGAATTTTTAAAAGTTAATTATTCAGTCTTTAATAAACAAAATTGTAATATTTAAATAACTACCTTTACAAGATATTTATCAATAAAATCCACTTTAATTGAATATATTGAAAACCATGTCACCCACTGTAAAAATTTTCAATTGAAAGTTATCCAAAATTATATACACTTGAAAAGACGGTGAGATCAAAAGGAAATTATTATTATGCTAGTTTGCTGATTGAAGTCAAATCAATATCATGTCTTAAATATGAGAAAGCGGAATTAGCTGTAAACAAGATTGTTGAGAGCCGTGTTCCATATAAAATAAGTTTGAGGTCAGCAAGTACAACCAGAATTAATATATAAGGCGCACCAAATTATATAAAATATTATGGGTGCCATACTAAAAAACGATATTTTAATAAAGCAATGAATGCAAAAGTGAGAGAATGTATAAGAAAATACTTGTGCATTCTTTATTCTATTGTAACAAATGAAATTAATCTACGTTTGCCAAATATTTCTACGGATATATAGAGGGTAAACATCGTTTACAAAGGAGAAAGGAAGAGAATGAAAAGATGAAGAGGAAAGATGAGAAAAGTCCATAAATAGTCTTGAGATAATGGAGGAACTTAGTTGCTAACATAAGTGTAATGGAGGTAATATTCATGATCTAATATTTTTACGTGAGGTCATTATCAGTCACTGACATATTATAGTGTTTAGCAGACTCGTCTCTCAACGTAAAAAATGTTGATTCTCAGACCACTCCTTTTTGTAGCCATATGCATTTTCCTAACCCCTCCACCATAGGCATGCTGCGACAAAGCAGAGAATAGCTACTTTTAATTCACAATATACCTTTTATTATACTTGTTAACTAAGCAAGACTTAAAAAAAAGCAGTGTATCCTAACAGTGTCTCATACATGGTGGTCTGCAGAGAAAAACGAATGTGGATTGCAAACAGCCTCGTTAATGATTCAAACACGTGTCACCAATTCCATTTTCGACAATAACCGTTACAACAAGTAAGCTTCTTAGTCCAAAGTATCTGTCATGGACAGGGAAAGATACAAAATCAATTTGTCACCTGGTTTGAATGCAGTTTTCCTTCTCCCCGACTGGTTGCCAAGCCAAGGCAAAAGAAATCAGTTTACTCTAGTATTTATCCATAGCTGGAAAGAGAACAGAGGGATTCGCACCTTTCCGAAACTAATTAGTATGAAGTAAAATGAAAACAGCATCCCCTTGTATTTCAACTGAGATCACCAATTCCATTTAATGGGAAAATAACCATTACACTAAGAGCACTTTCTTTGACGGGCCTTGTGCACAAATTGACCAATTTTAGAAAATATCAGGGGTAGATTTTCGTACATAAAAACGATAGTATTACTTGATATATATAATGCGTTTGTGGTGATAAAAGGCAGAAGTGTTATGACTCTGTAAAACCCGGATTTGGATCTCTAATCCTAAATCGAGTTTATTCCAGATAGAACATACTCATTTGTTCTTGTTGTTGGTGCTGGTGGTGTTTTTTTGTGGGGGGTGTTGTATTGTAAAAAAATGTTTCAAGGCATCTAGTTTCCCTGAGGTGACATCACATTGTGAAGAAATACTCTGATACTATGCATTTGTTCACAGGTGATAGAACAAAAAAGGTATCATCATTAAATCTCTAGCTAGGGCAAGAGTTACCGAACTTGATTTTGCAAGGCCTTAACCGAATCAATATCAGTGGAAAGCGAGCGGGAAAAATGCAGACGAGAGCTAAGAGATGAATGTCCCGAGGCCAAAAAAACAAAAAAACAAAAATAGATAAATAATAATAGTTCAGTGTTGATTCAATAAAACCTGATCATGTCCCCACTTTTCAGCAACCGAATTTTCGTAGGGTTGATTGGACGATTTGAGACCATGTGACCAACGAACGAAAACTGACGAGATCTCTGGCCAATTTCCTTACATTTAGTCAAGCCATTCTTTCTTCTTTACTGTGAGTGAACTGACTCTTGTTGCTGATAAAATTCAGATTAAATTACTCGTAAATTTTATGCTTATTCTCTTGCAGTAAGGCTACTCTTCCGTAATTTTTATTCAGGCTTTCCTAAATAAGGAGGAAAAGTAAAGATAGCATGTATGACTGGATGGTAAGTGAGATGGCCTAACAGTCCAAATTAGTAGGCTTGTCTTACTCTACTAGAAAATTTAAAAACAGTTTCCTAGAAATTGAAACCTTTATCATTGCTAAAATATCTGTTTACTATCCTAGTAGAATTGAATAGTTTTACATTGACGTGTGGCACAATACGGTTGTTCTACATAATAAAGGTGAAGAGTGACACTGGTCTGTGAAACGTCAATTTCGCCTGATAATCTCTAAATATCTACTTACCGGATTTGCGTCTATGGATTTGAGCACAGCCTCGGAATCCTCAATTTTTAGACAACCTAACCTGGCCGGATCATCAAGGTAGATGCAGCTAGATAAATTCCCTTGATCTATGTATCTATCTATTTATCTCAGTATGTCATATATATATATATATATATATATATATGTGTGTGTGTGTGTATGTATATGTGTGTGTGTGTGTGTGTGTGTGTGTGTGTGTGTGTGTGTGTGTGTGTCCGTGTGTCCGTGTGTGTGAGTCTGTGTGTGTATATGTATGTGTGTCTCTGTCGGTCTGTCTGTCTATTCATATGCTATCCTGTGATCAGCTACGCCTTCAACTTTCACGCAACAAATTACCCTGTTTGAACCCGTAAACCATAAATCACAGCGTCGGACTAAATTGGACGTTCATCTGAGTTGCTTTAAAATCATACAAGAAGTGAATCAATACACAACTGGTCAGCGCACCATCTACTATGATACTGCCAACAACAGCACTTACTAGCAATGTCAGGTACGCGTTGCTAACGAGTATTTACTAAAATATTGCAAAACTTTTGATTCTCCTAACTATTATCCGGACTAAATTTTCTTTTTTGGTAATCATCGTCATTTTAGTTGCCTTCATCAGAATTCCAAATATGAGAAATCAAAAATTTCATCAGGTTATTTTATCTAACCACGAACATATTAATGATTGCGGTTTAGACGAAAAGTATGCAAATGCATTTGCTAAATTAATTCAATGTCATAAGGATGGAAGTTAGTCACTTGTAATGCAAGATTTTAAAGACAACGGCAAGAAAGCCTTCGTTATTCTGAAAGAGTATTATTTATTAGAAGTAAAAACAAAAATTATTTCGTTATATACGGAATTAAAACCTCTGTACGAATGATCAACAAAAACATCAGCCCTATATTAATGAAATAGAAAAGTGGGCATTTTGTAAAAAAAGTTTTTCTATTTTAAATTCTTATTTTATATTGAACAAGTCCTGGTGGCAACACCCCACAAGGCACCAACTATACGGCCACCTGCCCCTCATCACGAAAACTATTCAAGTTAGACGAACCAGACATGCAGGACACTGCTGGAGAAGCAGGGATGACCTCATAAAATGATGTTCTTCTATAGACCCCCACATATGGCCGAGCAAAAGCTGGACGACCAGCTTGAACATACATGTAGCTGCTATGTGAGGATATGGGATGTAGCCCTGAAGACCTGTCAACGGTGATGAACGATACGGAGAAGTGGCAAGAGAGGGTCTGGGATATCCGTGCTAGTGGCACGACATGATGATGATGATGATTTTAATTTTCATTATTTCCTTCTATCATTTTCCATCTATTCAAAACTTCTTAAACTCACTTTACTTTCAATGAACGATCATAAATGGTTTAATTCTGCTGGCAGTCCCTTTAAACTATTGATTTTCAGGAGAGACCCCGTGATATAATGGCTTGAGTGATGAACGGAAACCTCGTAGAGAGCGAGTTCGAACTCCAGTCGGGCTATTATGGTCACATTCAGATTAATACAGACGGAAAAATATGAATCCCCTATCGCTGCCAAATGTGTATGGAGGTGCCCGTGGTGTAATGGTTATCGTCGTAGGATATGGACACGGCGACACGAGTTCAAATCCAGGACGATACTGATTGCATTTTACATAGCACTAATACCCTTAGGAGAGGTATTAATCTAATTATTCTCCCCCCAGCTATGCGTAAATAGTTGGGCAGACTAGGTTCTTCAGCCTTGGTGAGGCAACTTGTCTAGGAGAAGGAAAACTCTGAATTCGAACCTATTAAACTCCGCTTAAAAAATTGACCTTGTGTCATATCCTGCCCGAGCGGAGAGGTTGGGTAAATAGGATCGCTGCCAACGATGCTTTAAAAATACCATGGCTGTTTTTCTATAAGAAATACTTGGACATTAAATAACCCACAAAAGCTGATATGCTAATTCAGAATAGCCTTTAGCCATCGAGTATATAATCATAGTATCATTGATGACCGAAACGTCTACATACAAAAAGGAACTATTGAAAAAAAGTATCTTGCACTCATGCATCTGTGGTGGCATTAACTATATTAGAGACAGAATTAAAAGAATGCAAAAGAAACAAATAAAGAATTTCGTACCAGTCGAACTTGTTGGACTTTGAAAATAAGATTTTATTTTCAGTGATTACTAAGACGTTAAAGAACGAATGATTTACTGCACGGATATAGGTTTCCACCTTTGGAATGAGATGAGAAGAGATGAGATCAATATTTCTTTTTTAGCAAATATCAATGAAGAAGGATGGCCAATCGATAGAGTAATAAGACGATGATCCAATTCTTTTTTGCCACTCAGGAACTCTTCTGTACAATTTGTATAATCGAGAAGTGAAGATTCATTCGTAAGAAAAAAAATTAAGGAGGATATGCAGAAACTATATTTTCACCTCATATGTTTTAATATAGAATCTATCTATCTATCTATCTATCTATCTCGGTGTGTTCACATCTATCTATCTATCTATCTATCTATCTATGGAGGTACCCGTGGTGAAATGGTTATCGTCGCAGGATGTGGACACGACGACACGAGTTCAGACCCTGAACGAACCTGATAACATTTCACATAGCACTAATAACCTTGGGAAAGGTATGAATCCAAATATTCTCCCTCCAGCTATGGGTAAATAGTAGGGCAGACTAGGTTCTTCAGCCTTGGTAAGGCGACTAGTCTAGGAGAAGGAAAACTCTGAATTCAAACCTGTTAAACTCCGCTGAAAAATTGACCTTGTGTCATATCCTGCCCGAGTGAAGGGGTTGGGTAAATAGGATCTATCTATCTATCTATCTATCTATCTATCTATCTATCTAAGTCTGTGTCTCTATCTATCTATCTATCTATCTATCTCGGTGTGTTCATATCTCTCTCTCTCTCTCTCTCTCCCTCTCTCTCTCTCTCTCTCTCTCTATATATATATATATATATATCAGGCATTTATATCTATCTTTTTTGAGTCAAACAATCAATCAATCTCTTTGTCTGTCTGTCTGTCTGTCTGTCAGTATACATATATGTACATATAACTTTAAAAAAATATAATCTTCTGTTAAAACTTGCAACAAATATTTTATTTCGAAAAAGTATCTTTTTTACAGATATAGGGTGATAGTTATAGGGGATCTCAATATATATTGAAGTTTATGTACTGAAAACATTTTTGTTTGTTTGTTTTCTATAGAAATCTGGGATCAATTCTATGAATAAGAAAGAAAAAAAGCTTGAAAATGACATTTTAACATTTTCTTGATTTTTTTAATACAAATCAGATTTTCTTAAAAAAACTATCGGAATTAATTAATCTGTCCATTAAACAAACTTCAAAGAAAAGTAATTAATATTTCTTAAATGAAAATGCCTCCAGTTTCTGTTGGAAGGAACAACATCACTTTCAGAAAGATAAATTCATGGTTTTCTTTATTTATTAATTATAAAAGGGGAGGTAATCATAGTTTGGTTTGACTTCTTTCTTAATGGTATATCAAACTTTGTAGGTTATTTAATGCCAAAGCCATTCTCCTAGAAGAAAAGTAATGTTACTATTTAACCCATAGCCGGGAGGATAAGAGGGTTTTATGCCTTTCCCAAGGGTATTTGCCCGAAAATGAACCTAATAGCGCGACTGGAGTACGAACTCGCTTTCTACAACTCTGCAGTCCATCGCTTTAACCATTACACCACGTGGACACCCGTGGTAGAATTGGGGACCCAAAGTCTCACTTTTCAATAGATGCTACACCGAGGTGTAGCGGAGGGTGCTACTCAATTTCTTCGATTGCTCTACTTTACCCTTGATCCTTACCTTATAATGCTGAGTGTTAAGCAAGGCGGAAACAATTACCATTTTTTGAGTCTTTCGATCAAGGATTGAACTCCGATCTCCCGGACCATTGGTAAAAGCTCTACTTAGGTTATCAGATCATTCTGCAAAGTCAGCACATGACTTTGCAAATTTTTATTTGATCGTAGCTTTTTTTCACCACAAACAATTGGAATGAATAAATTTGTTAAGTAAATCAAAAGAAAATAAATTAATGTTTGTTTAATGAAAATATCCCTCTTTTTTTTCAATTCTTGGAACTTTTCCATGAAAATAGTCACGCGTATCATTTCCTCTTGATGAACTTGACATTGTTAAAAACTGTCGATAAAACTTTACTACAAATTCACTAATTTATTTATACATTTCACAAATGAAATATAAACAAAACATTTTTGAATTGATTCTTTCCTTTTGTAATAATTTATCATGTATTTTTCCATTCAGAGATTTTTTCTTCTTCTTACAGCGAGCATAAGGCAATGACAATCCATGTGGTATATATAAGAAGGACATATATCCAGAAAGAAATTATATTTACCTAGTTTCAGAGATACAGTGATCGTTTAGACGGTTCGGATCGCATTTCGTGGTCTTTTGGCCTCGAAGGCGGGCACTGACGAGCAAGAATAGTACTTGAGCTCGTTGTCTAGCTCAAGCTATAATCAGGCATCCGTGCCTGGACCCATATTTGGGCCAATGTTCAGCGAGGCTCACCAGGATCACATTGCACTTAGTAAGCCGATGACCAGCAAAGTCTAGAGTGTCCTCCCCAAACCAAGTAAGAACTATAAACTATAACAATATATATATATATATATATATATACGTGTGTGTGTGTGTGTGTGTGTAATATATATTTTTCAACATATATTTTTCCTTTGAAAATCGTGAATCTTCAGATTTTTACATTTATCACACAGAGAAACATCATACAGTAAAAATTTCAGATCAAATGAATAAACATGCCTAGTTATTGAGTCTGTGCATGTTTATATATATATATATATATATATATATATATATATATATATATATATGCACAATACCCGTAACCCCACGCATACACACACACACACACACAACTCACACACATATATATATATATATATATATATATATATGTGTGTGTGTGTGTGTGTGTGTGTGTGTGTGTGTGTGTGTGGTAATTTACAAAGCTTTTTGCTTAGATGTGGCACAAGGCCATATGAATGGGGCACCCAATGAGACTCGAACTCACTCGTGTAGGTTCGCTAGTTTAGCTTGCTAACCATTACGCTACCCAAGGCGCCCGTTGTATGTGTGTGTGTGTGTGTGTGTGTGTGTGTGTGTGTGTGTGTGTGTTTGAAAATTGTATTTAAATCCGTAACCAAATGCACTATAATTATGAATTAGAGAAAATTTATTAAAAACATTGACTCCAAGAAACATACTCCCCATTGATCTGAATTAAAAAAATAAACTTATCATATACTATGATGAATTTAAAGCGTCTAACTTAGTCATAAATAAAAATTCCTCTACCTCGAATGGAGTTTTGCAAAAAAATAAAGTTATATATCAATATAAATGTCCTTTAGGAGATTGTATCTCAAAAACAATAATATATACGGCAGTTTAACCTCAACTACTCGATCGATAAAACTTAGAATGCACCTTTCTGATACCAATTCCATAGCACATCTTCAAAAAATAGTCATGCTCGATAAGTGAATATACGTTCAAAAACGAATGTCCAGTTTATGACACTAAACAATCTGATGGTGAGCTTCCAGTAATACTGGAGCTTTGGGGAATACGAAGTACCCCTTCATTTAAACTTGCTTGACTATGCTGGTTATTGCTTGACTATGCTGGTTTTATGGTATATCAATCATTTTAGGTTATTTAACGCCAAATTCTTTTTTATACAAATAATCAGTTCTATTTCAAACAATTCAGTTTAGCATGAGTACACTGTTTAATTGTGAAAAACTTTTCTATTTCAAACTATTCATGTTTGTCAAACAGTTCTGATTCAAAACTTTCAGTTTGGCAGAAGTACAGTTTCAATGTCAAAATCAGTTCTATTTCAAACAATTCAGTTTTGCAAAACTACGCAGTTTAAATGTCAAAATAGTTCTATTTCAAGCAATTGAGTTTAGCATAAGTACGCAGTTTAGTTTTATTTGACTTATAGATAGGACCCTATTAGGTGCTAGCACTCCGGATCTGAGCGAACATGGGAGCGATGGCAATGAAGGGGTACTTCGTATTCCCCAAAGCTCCAGTATTACTGGAAGCTCACCATCAGATTGTTTAGTGTCATAAACAGGACACTCGTTTTTGAACGTATATTCTCTTATCGAGCATGAATATTTTTTGATGATGTGCTATGGAATTGGTATCAGAAAGGTGCATTCTAAGTTTTATCGATCGAGTAGTTGAGGTTAAAGTGCCGTATATATTATTGTTTTTGAGATACAATCTCCTAAAGGACATTTAAATTAATATATAACTTTATATTTTTGCAAAACTCCATTCGAGGTAGAGGAACTATTATTCATGACTAAGTTAGACGCTTTAAATTCATCATAGTATATGATAAGTTTATTTTTTTAATTCAGATCAATGGGGAGTATGTTTTTGGAGTCAATGTTTTTAATATATTTTCTCAAATTTCGGGCCGGGCACAAGCCTTGCTTGACTATGCTGGTTATTGGTTCACTTAGGGCCTAATGAGCCAAAGATGGTTTGGGCACGATTGCCTAAATATAGCTTAAACTGGACATCAGTGTCCAGTGCTATACAAAAATGACAAAGATGTCAATGCTGCAGCTCATCCATCCAAAAATGGACCAGCCAAAGGTTGTCCAGCCGAAGGTGGTGACCTTTTGCTCTCAAGTCTGCCAAGGTATGACCCTTTGAATGTACGGAAGAGGAAGATCGAGGAAGGACGAACCCGAACTGAAGCTCGAGCACTACTGGTCTTGGTCGGTCATTGGTCTCGTTTGTGCAATGTGGGTTTAATGAGCCTAGCTGGAAATGGACCCATAAGTGGGTCCTGGCACGTATGCCTATTTATAGCTTAAACTGGACAGCAAGGTCCAGTGCTATACAAAGGTGACAAAAGTGACAATGTTGCAGCTTACCCACCCGAAGGTGGCCCAGCCTTTTGACCTCAAGTCTGCCATGGAGCATGGACCTTCCGGGACAGATGTCATATTCCACTGAAAAAAACCTTTGCGCCAAGAACAGTGGCTGATCAATCTCCTTGGCTGGGGGGTATATTTGTCTCCGCCACCCACCAGACAGAACTTGACATAAGGTCAATGACCCGAAGGTCAATTATAGTAGGGATTAGGAGAGAGAAAGGCTGGGCACGAGCCTGATGAGCCAAACATGGTCAAGGCACAAATTCCTAATTATAGTTTAAAGTGGACAGCTATGTCATGTGCTATATGAAAGTGACAAAGATGTCAACGTTGCAGCTAACCCACCCGAAAGAGCCCCAGCCTAAGCATGATCGCTCAAATTTAGGGGAGAGGAAGGTTGGGCAAGGTCGGACCTGAGCAGAAGCTCGAACACTGCTGGTCTTAGCTGGTCATCGGTCCACTTTGTGCAATTTTGGTCTGGTAAGCCTAGCTAGACATGGACCCAAAATCTGGGTCCAGGCATGTATGCCTGATTATAGCTTAAACTGGAAAGCAAGGTACAATACTATAAAAAGGTGTCAATGCTCCAGCTTGCCCACCCGAAGGTGGCCCAACCGAAGCCGGGTGTCTTTTGGCTTCAAGTCTGCCATTGAACATTACCCGTCCGCCAGGCATCCCTGACTGCCCACTGAAAAGACTCTGCATGAAGCAATGGCTCGTCAAGCGTCTTCGCTGGGAGAAAATTTATCCGTGTGGAAGTAGGGTTCGTATTTATGAAGGCAGAAGAGTTTATTATCGAGTAGATAGGTCACCATAATAGTTTCTTGCTTGATAAAATTTCTCATCTTATAAGATTTTTTTTCATTTGTTCATAATTAATCATCATCATCATCATCATGTTGTGCCGCAAGCACTGATATCCCTAACCCTCCATCGCCACACATCCTTATCGTTCATCGCTTCTGGTAGGTGCTCAGGGCTACATCCCCTATCCTCACAGAGCTGCTGTATGTAGGTTCGAACTGGTCGTCCTGCGTTTGCTCGGCCATATGAGGGGATCAATAGGAGAACATCACTTATGAACTCGTCCCTGCTTCTCCAGCAATGTTCTGCGTGTCTGGTACATCTAACTTTGATAGTTTTCGTGATGAGAGGTATGTGGCCGTATAGTTGGTGCCTTGTGGGGTGTTGCCTCCAGGACTTGTTCAATATAGCTCGCAGCATTCCTGTGTAGTTGCCGTCAAGCTTTTTCTCCATACGTTTAGTTAGCGTCCGTGTAGTGCATCCATATAGCAGTATCGACACGACTGCTGCTTAACACAAATGATTAATAACAAGATTTTATGACGTTGAAAAATGTTATGAGGTGGAAAAATGAAAATTGTTGAGGCAAAAATAAAAATTCTGGCGAAGGAATTTACGGCTGCGGCTCGCATAATTCAAAGCTCTTCAAGCGAATTGAGCACTTTGGTATCCTGTAAGGTATAACATGTAAACAAACGAACAAACAGTCTGCCTGCAGATGACAATATATATATATATATATATATATATAGCAATGCCTATGCAGGTACAGATATGTAGACATGGTCAGTTTTAAGAGGAGTTTACCAGGTTTTAATTAGAATTTTCCTTCTTCTCGACCAATTGCCATCGTAAGGTTAAAGAGCTCAGTCTGCCCCACAATATACACTTAGCTTGAATGAGAATAGTTGGATTCATACATTTTGGAAGGGTAAAATGTGTGTAAAATGCAAACAACCTTGTTCTGAACTCTGTTCATCATGTCCATTTCGTATATCAGTCAACCTAAGAAGGCGAGTACCTTCTCTCTATATATACTTAATCGCTAATATGTATGTAAATATCAATGTTTTAAAAATTAGAAAATCCAAATACATTTTTTTAATTTCATATATAATATTATACAATCAAAATAGATGATTTTAGATATTACTTATTACGCAAATTTAACAATGAACCTCAGTCACCCAAGAGAATGCATTTTTCGCTTGAAAATAAATTACGCTATAGAATTATGTTTGTATTATATAATCATACATATTCAGATTTTAGTAACATAGTTTAAGGGATGAAAGTTTTGTGATATTTGATACTTATTAGTATTGTTTAAGGTTTTGTAATGTTATATATATATATATATATATATATATATATTAGTTCCAAGCAAGGACGAGCTCATAAGTGATGTACTCCTATGGACCCCCACATATGGCCGTGCAAAAGCAGGACGACCAGCTCGAACTTAGATACAGCAACTATGTGAGGACACAGGATGTAACCCTGAAGACCTGCCAGAGGCGACGAGTGATAGGGAGAAGTGGCGAGAGAGGGACTGGGATATCCGTGCTGAGGGCACGACATGATGATGATGAAGATTTTATAATGTTCTACATGAAATTATTGAAACCTGGCAGATGTGATTTTCAAGTGAATTTAACTTTTTAAAAAATGTTGTTTAATGGTAATATATTCAATATTGGTTGTATATATATATATATATATATATACATACATATATATATATGTGTGTGTGCGTGTGTGTGTGTGTGTGTGTGTGTGTGTGTTTGTGGGCGTGTGTGTGTGTGTGTGTGTGCATCAATGTATGTATGAGAATCGTTCCAAAGAATGAAGAGTTAAAACTAAACATTTTTATTGTGGCAACACGCTATCCCTTCTAATTAAAGTAGAAAAACTAATAATGACTCTTGTCAAAACTTCTTTGCTGAGAGGTATGTGAATAACCTAAAGATGGACATAACAGAAACCCGAGCAAACATAAATCATCAGCCCCAAAAAGGTTCAACTCCCAAAGAATCCCATGGAGGTCTTGCACAGATACCTGCTGAAGAACTCTTCTTCTTTCGCATATGTGAAGAAGGGAGTAGCAGGATTCAACCGGAGTAGAAGATAAACCTCAGTAAGGTCGTCCACAAACTTAAATTTTTTTTGCTCTTTACCGAATGGTTTTCGATGACAGACGTCGGACGCTTCAGAAGAGAGCTAAGTCCAAAGATTTACATTCTGGGTAAGTCCTTAGTTTTAAATGGAATCTTAGAAATGAGCAAGCTGTCTGAAAGATGGGTCCAAAGAATACAAATTCCAGAACACAAGTTGAAAAGATTTAACATTTTGAGTACAGTTTGGACTCACTTCCAGGTTAGGCTTATGAATATCCATCACAGATAATTACTTTTAGAGGAAACATAAGCTCATCACATCGAGCCTAAAGCAAAGATTAAAGCATTCAGAGTCAAGCACAAGGTCTCTCAAGTTATCATATTTAATTTTCGGATTTTAATTTCTAGCTTTCTATAGTCAGGCATAAGGGGATTTCAAGTAATGTTTTATATTCACTTTTCTCAGTCTCTTGCTTTTAGCTTCTCTCTCGTCTTGTTAGCCTGGTAAAAGGTGATTTGAAGTAGCGTATTATGTTCGCTCTTCTCACTTTCCTCTGTATTAGGGAGTCAAGTAAAATGTCAAGACTGATAGTATCATGAGTCTCTAAGCCATTCCGTGCTGGTCTCTTCAAAGTATCATATAATCTGTATTTCTCTTCGCTTCGTTATCTATGTGAGTCTGGTACAAGATCATCTCAAAGAATCGTATTATCTGGGGCTTTCTCTTCGCTTATCTACTCTAGTGTAGGGTTAGAGTTAATTTTATTACTCAGACATTCTCTATCTCTCTCAACTCTGAGTAGTCTGATTCAAGGCCAGATAACATTGTAACGTGAAGTCTAATAGCTGTGTTACACAGGTTTCTTTCGAGGAACGAAGACCTCTGCTTATATGCATTTTCTCTTTGCCGAGTGATGGTGGTTGCAGAGTTATTGATAATATCAAATTTCTTCTAATTTGGATTTCAATAATTAATTCCATCTCATCGATTACCTCCATCTACAGTACTCGATTTCCTCTCCTTTTTGCCCAAAACGACTGGCCTTCCCTAATTTGGGTTCTATTAATTAATTCCACACCATCTTCATACTGCCTTCTACTTCTAGTGTCTGGTTTGCACTCACTAAAAAAGGGCTGACCTTTTTTTTTCCTTTGATTCTTATCTTAACCCATTCCTCACTGCAAACAATTATACTTCTCGTGTGATATGACGCCAGTAATTGTTTAAACCATAACAGTAAAATAAAAATTCTCACGCTTCGAATTTTGAAAACAAAATCTATTTTAAAATTTCTGTTTCCAACCACAATTGTACTTAGCCACCTGCCTTGTCATGTCAGGTCTCGAGCCCTGAATAGACCTGCGTGTCGGTTTCGCCAGTAATGGAACGCTCGAGATACAATTCTTTAAATACAATTCTGCATCGACAATTATTTCAGTCAAAAGAATTTCGCCTGTTTTTTCATCCTTCAGTAAAAAAACAAAAAAACAAAAAACAAAAAAAACAATATATTTTTCCCCTTTAAGTTTCTCATTGAAAATAACATATTTTCGACTTGTTTATCCTCACCAAAAGAAAAAAATTACTCTCGATTCATTACTTTGTGATTTTCTGAGATATTTTTCTAAAATCCATTTCCGTTAATTTTCATCTTTTGCAACGCACTAACCTTATTCTTGTAAAATCCATTGAAGTGAATTCTCGCTTTTCCGTTTAATAAATTCATTCGACTAGGTCCCCTCTATACTATGTTACGTACAAGTCGTGTCCTAAAAATGTTTTAAGATATATTTTTTGTAAATAGATTGGATGATAAAATATGAACAACTGTCTCTTCCCATGGCTTCAGGGATGGGGATAGTCATTATATTCATATATATATTCATATATACACCCACTTTTAAAAACCTCAAAAATTCGTCCTAGCTCCATCATTCGAAAAATGTAACGGATAAAATGTAAACGTAAAAATTCTCATCACTTTTTAAAACCAAAATTAACTCTAACCCCATGTTATATATTGACCCTCGACCGAGCCATCAATCAAGAGATGCACCTGTGTAAATAAGCGGAGGAACGGCGGAAGCAGGTGTACGTAAGACAATTATATAACCAGGTGCAACAGACGGCTTGGGTCAGTTCCAGTTGGAGTTGGAGTCAGTTGGGGACAAGGTTCCAGAGTGAGAACCAGCTCGAGACGGAGGGCTTGGGCCCTCAGTGACCCACGGTTGAGCAGCCCTGACAAGATAAGAAAGAAGTGCTGCTATGGTCAGAAGAACTTTGGGTCAAAATAACAGTCTGTCTCCGTTTCCAATTCACCTCTTACACACAAGAAACATCAACCCTTTCTTGAATAAAGTGTGAGAGAAATATTTTTATAAAGAGGTGTGTTCGTTCGTACGTTCATTGAAGTTCGTCATTATTGTTGACTATGTTTCCGCTTATATTTATAATTATATTATGATGACGTATAGTTGTATTATGAGTATACAACGCCCAAATATCAATCAACCGCGTCCAATATTCCGTGTACGAGGGTGGTTTTGGTTAGTAGTTGTACTCTTTTTTACGTCGTGTATAAAAACAGAAGGCATAGACGATAATCTAGTGGATACGAAACACCGTTGACTTAGATCCACTCTATCCTCTCTGATGTATTTACCCAACCTCTCCGCACATGTAGAATGCGAGTTAAGGTCAGTTTTATGCTGTGTTTCACAGGTTGGAATTCAGAGTTTTGATTCGTCAAGAGCTATCACACCAATATTAAAGAACGCAGGCTCCCCTACTATTCACCCATGGCTGGAGATAGAATAGTCAGATTCATACCTTCCAGAAGGTTATTATCTCTACGTGAAATTCAAACAGCCTAGTCCAAAATTTGAATTCGGGTCACTGTGTCCATTTCGAACAATGAAAACCATGACTCCTTCAGGCTATCCGAATAATTACGCTCTCTCAATAATATCAAGCTCTTTTTATTCCTAAATATTGCAGACTACATTACATAGATAGATAGATAGATAGATAGAAGAATTTATGCAAGTGACTGCGTATGTATGACTAGAGGGCTCATGCATCTGTCGTTATCATTCATTTACCTATCTGAATAAAATATGCAACCAACGGATTTTAAAGACAGAGACAAAGAGAAAGAGTAGTATATAGAGTAAGAGAGAGAGAGAGAGAGAGAGAGAAAGAGAGAGAGAGAGAGAGAAACTAAATATTCTGTAATTTAACCGGATATGACCTTGAGGAAAACTCCAAACAACTTCCCCATCAACCCAACAACAACAACAAAAAAGTAAGGCATATTAATAACCATAATATCTTCCTGATAAGGATATAAACTCGAGAATCAGCGCAAAAGGTTATAAATGTATGCATCATTGTTTATTCCCTTGAAAATTTTATTCAACAGAGAAATGAGAACTTCTTTTCAGATTTATTTCATTCCCTCTGCCATTCTGAACAGAACGTTCAGTTTTAATCTACTTGAAAACTCTTAATTTAATTAACGACCAGATGTTTAAACCAAACATTACGTTTTGACAAAAATATATAAACGAAGAAGTTATCATTGTATGCATACAACTATATATATATATATATATATATATACATATATATATTGTCATTCATTGACTGTTTCGTTGTGTCAAAACTCTTCACTGCGCTTAGACCCGTGAGATACCTCAAAGAGAACACTTTTAATGAAGTTCGGCAATCTTTCTCGCAGTCCAAGACTATGGAGATCTTTCATTATTCCGAACTTCCGAGTACTCTCATAAGCCTTCTCCAGATCAAAGGAGACTGCTATCAGATGTTGTTTCTGGTTATTGGCTTCTCTTATAGATGTTTCCAATTCGACCACAGGATCCATTTTTGATTGGCGTTTTAGGAAGCCATATTGAGATTGGTAATAAGTTTATTGAATTTAAGATACCAGACCAGTTTTTTTGTTTACCATGAGCTCCATTGTTTTACAGAGGCAACTAGTTAGTGCTATTTGGCGGTAGTTTGCTAGGTTTGAGTTGGCTTTCATAATCTTAGATATAGGAATTATTCTTGCCATTTTCTATAATTCTGAGCATGTTCAATTCATCCAGATATAATTGAATATTTTCAGAAGGTCATTGAGGGAATTCTTTGTTTTAGAAAGGTATAATGAATTTCATCTGGGCCGACTGCTGTATTATGTGAGGTTTATAAAGCTTCTTCAAGTTCTGCCGGTGTAAATGGTAGATTATATTTTTCTAAACTATTTGTTTTTAAATTGAGTTTTTGTTTCTCTGATTTGCTTTTGCAGGAAATGAATTGTGTATTGGAGTTTTTGAGAGAAGAATTTTCGGAAAATGTCTCGGCTAATACTTCTGCTATGTCTCCTTGTTGTTTCTGTTTGTTGTTTTTTGTGATGTGTTTCATGGTGGTTGGTTGGGGTTTTCCGGAGATTTTTCTAATCATCCATCAGACTATGTTGGTTTTGGTTGAGGAACCCAGTTGGTTGACATAGTTTTTCCAACTTTCTTTCTTGGCTTCCTTAATGAGTTTTCGCGTTTTTGCCCAGAGGAATTTGAAGTCATTGAGATTAGTGATGGTGGGTTGGTTATTGAATTTAGGTAAGGCAGCGTTACGTATGTGAATAGCTTTTCTCCAGTCATCGCTGGACCAGGGAGTGTTGTATTTATTCGAGGTTGAAGTTTTAGCTATAGATTCATTTGCTATTGATATTAATGCTTCCGTAAAATATTTTGTTTAGTTTTTGGTGTAAGGGTCTTGGAGGAGTTTTTGTTCGCTGAAGATTTCAAAGACTTGCCAATTTGCTTTGTTTAATTTCCAATGAGAGAGTCTTTCATCATGGAGAAGTTGTACGATTTCCAGTAGGATGGGGAAGTGGTCACTACCAGAGATCCTCATGAACTTTCCTCCTGTAGTCCATATAGCTTACGAATAGGTCAATGGCTGAGTAAGAACCTGTGAATAGGTTCAGGTAGGTATAAGATTTATAATTAAGTACGCATGGGTTATTATTTTGGATAACTTTCTATAGTTCTTTACCATTTTTGTTGGTTTTCTGGCTCCCCCATAGAGTGCTATGGCTGTTTAAGTCACCCAGCAATAAGTAGAGTTTTAGTATTTGCTGGAGTAATTTTGATGTCACTGATGGGGTCTTGTGGAGGAATGTAGATAGAGCAGATCTGTATTGGTTTATGTTGTGTTGCTTTGATAACGATCACTTGGAGGTTAGTGTCTATATGGATTTGGCTTTGAGGTATGTATTTCATAACTTGGATCGAGACACCTCCAGAGGCTCTCTTTCCGTCTTTGTTCAATGATTATAAGGACGATACTGTTTTAGTTTAATGGGTCTAGATTCTTTTTGGAAGGTTTCTTGGAGGCAAACTACTTTAGGATTGTAGTTGGTCAAATGTTGTTGAAGTTCCTCGTAAATGGCCCGGATTTCTCTGCATTACAACTACAGGATTGTATTTTGTGTTTTATTGACTTTTTCTTGGGGAGTCATGTCTTATTTTTGGCGGGGTTTGTTTTGAAAGAAGATTTTCTTTTGATTGGGTTTTGCTTAGATATGAGGGCTCATCCTCCGTTTCCATTCTTTTCAGGACCTCAAATCTGTTTTTTCTTAGGGTAGTTCTTGTTCTTGAGGTTTGATCTTGATCTATTTTTCTAGTCTTATGCCATGCATCTATTCATTAGGAGGTGGTTTCTTTATAGCTTCCCTATAGGTTGAGGTCTATGATGTTCTAGCAATAAAAGTCACTTCAAAGGAGAGGTCATTTGGGTTCTCTTTGTTTGATTTTATTTGCCTCTTGGTTTGGTGAATCTTTGGTGTTTGAGTTTTCTTTGGAGAGTTGTTTGTTTACAGTAATTATAGTTATTATAGTTTTCATTTCTTGGATTAATATTCTCCTCTCATCTATAAGTTAGGTAATTATTTCTAGTTTTATTCTGGTTTAGTTGTTTTCATATGTTTGGTGTCATTGTTGGTTTGTGCTTTGGGTGTATCTTTTTGACATTTCAGAGGATTCTCGTGCTTCTATTATTTTCATATCTTGTTAGAAAGTAATGTTTTTGGAGTATTTCCTTTTGGGTGTATTTTTTTGACATTTCAGAGTATTTTAGTGCTTCTATTATTTTCATATCTTGTTAGAAAGTAATGTTTTTGGAGTATTTCCTTTTTAGTGTATCTTTTCCACTTTTCTTCGCAATCTTTGGAATTTACAGGGGGGTCTTGTGCAACTGTCCTGATGGTGTCGAAACCTCTGACAATTGACACATATAAGAGGGTTTGGTATATATTTTTCGATCTTATTTTTATATATTCTACCTTAATTTCATGGAGGGGCTTTGGGGTATCAAAATATAATATGTAAGTGTTTCTATTTATAGTGTTTCCATTTTTTATGCTTATTCTTTTAGCGTTTGTCACGTTTTTTAATGGATTTTATTTCATCAAGTGTGCACAGAGATAATTCAGAAGTCTTTACTACTCCATTGGATGAATTTAAAGATTGGTTGAGGTGAGTTTTAATTTTATTCTTGTTGAAAGTTTCTCATTTTAGGATTTCTTCCACTTGTATTTTTTAACTTCAATTAATATTGTTCCCTCTGTTAATTTTTTTTTATTGTTATTGGTTTTATTTGTTTGGAAAGGATTTGTTCAATTTTGAAGGGGGATATTTTGCATATAGGTATATCTTCAGTTGATTGGATTACCGAATAAGTCGGAGTGTTTTGATAAACAATTTTAGGCTCACTATCAGAGCTTTCAAAGTGTGGTCTCTCAGTGGATTTATTCGTAAGCATTTGTAGAAGGTTTATGAGTTTATGCTCCCCACCGACCACGGAGCCCCAAAGGGAGATTTGCCTAGGGGAAAACCCATTCGCCTTGTAACACCAAGGGTACATAATATAATGATCCTGATGGTAGACAGATTAGTTTTATCCCTGGGTTTTCATCGCAAGATAATTACTCACCTACGGACAGTAGGGAGTATAGGTCTTTCCTCAGCATGACTGACCCGACACTCCCCGCCCTCTTATTCAGGTTTTTGCAAAAATTTGAAAGGGGGCTGACAGAACCAGCCGATTGATCGGATTGGGGCCCTTGTGACCATCCGTCTAGCCCAGTAAGGGTCAAAGTGGAGTGTTGCAAATCAAGCGACCATTTTTATTGCCGGTTCAAGGACTGCTCAGCCACCAGGATCCTCAAGCATTACGGGTCACCACCCATGTCCAACAGGTAGCCTCGTTTGTGGGTAGGGTTACCCTTCTGCAGAGGTGCAGTTGGCGTATTTGACAGCCCCAGCCGTCAGGGCAGTAAAGTTTTGGATAATTATTCCTAAGCAGTAATAACTCACATTACATACGGGTTCTAAAATGGTCATTATTAAAAACGAAGTACGTGGAAGTTTACCAGAATTATTCGTATTTAAGGGAGATTTTATTTGTATTTATTTCGTGTAACTGCATTGGTTTTATTGCGCGTGGTGTACTGAAGACAGATTCTGGTTTGTTAGAAGATATCAGATACTGTTGATTATCCACAAAAGTCAATAAATATTTAGAATAAATATCGAATCCTATTTACTCCGTGAATATCTACCAAATCTGGTAGGTTGGTGGAAGAAACTAATAAATAACACTTGAACAGATTGGTGTCTGTAGCCTTTGTATGACAATCGGCCTACGGGAAGGGAAATTCAGACTTTAATTAATTTTATTTTCTAGGTGTTTATTTGTTTGATGATGAGTTTTCACATCAGTGTTATCTGATGGTTTTTCACTGGAGTTTGAGTGACAGCAAGTCTCCTCAAGTCTCCAGGACTCGTCTCAGGATTCTGGCCGTTCTTACCAATGCTATTATTGTTATTATTATCATTATTGTTTACTCTTTTAGAGTTTTTCACATCAGCATTAGCTGAGAGGCTTTCACTGGAGTTTGAGTAACAGCAGGTCTCCTCAAGTCTCCAGGACTCTTCTCAGTATTCTGGCCGTTCTCAATAATGCAGTCGTATGGATGGTCTGCACTCGGCCGTGAACTTCCAAGTCCTCCGGTTCCTTTAATAACCCTTTACTTACAGTACCAAAAGCACCAATCACAATTGGTATAATTATTACCTTCATGATCCATAGTTTTTTTTCAATCCCCTAGCAAGGTCCAGGTATTTATCTGTCTTTTCACATTCTTTCAGTTTTATTCTTTGGTCAGCCGGGACAGCAAAGTCGACACTTTTGCAAATTCTCATTTTTTTCTTGATTACTATAAGGTCTGGTCTTCTGGCCGTGATTAGATGATCCGTCTGTATGTCAAAGCCCCATTGGAGTTTATGTGTGTCATTATTATTATTATTATTATTTACTCCTTTAGAGTTTTTCACATTAGCGTTAGCTGATAGTCTTTCACTGGAGTTTGAGTGCCAACAAGACTCCTGAAGTCTCCAGGACTCTTCTCAGTATTCTTGCCGTTCTCAGCAATGCTGTAGTTTGATTGGTCTCCACTCCAACTTCCAAGTGCTCCAGTCTTTTTAAGAGTCTTTAGTTACTGTACCGAATGCACAAATCCCGATTGGTATTATTGTCACCTTCGTGTTCCATAGTTTTTTTTTTAGTTCCCTGGTCAGGCCGAGATATGTATCCCTTTTTCACTTTCTTTCAGTTTTATTGTGGTCAGCCGGTACAGCAAAGTCTACAATTTTTCAAATTCTTCTTTATTATTATTATTATTATTATTATTATTATTATTATTATTATTATTATACTCCCTGAGAGTTTTTCGCACCAGCGTTACTGTCTTTCAACGTATGCCGGATGAGAACAAATCTTCTCACTTCTTCAGGACTCTTCTTAGTATTTTGGCTCATCTTAACAATTCTGTAGTTTGGATGGTCTTGATTCGATCTCCGATTTCCAATTCTTCATGTCCTGTTTCCAATCTTTTGGAAACCATTCCAAACAAACCCTTTATAATTGTTCCAGAATCACTCTCATGTTTGCAAATATTTTTGTTCTCTAAGGTTTAAGATCATGTCTCACTTTTCGCTTTCTTTGATTTTCACACGGTAGTCCATAGACACGAAAAAATCCACTATGCGGCAGATTCTATGTTTTTCTTAATTATTAACTTTGCAATTATTATTGTCACGAGTTTTCACGCAAGTTATAAGAGGTTTTATTTCAGTGAAGGCTAAGTGACAGCAAGTCTCCTTAGGTCTCTAGGATCCTTTTTAAGTATTATGAATGATCTTAACAGAGCTCTGTTCTGAATGTATTTGATTTTGCCTCTGATCTCTCATTTTTTCAAGTCTTTTTCAGGCTCTTGAGGAACGTTTCAAGCGCACCGGCCCAACTAAGATCATCTTCATCTTTATGTTCTGAAATAAATATTGGTATTTTTTTTCTATTTTATATCAATCTTATTTTTAAATAATCATTTTATTTATATACCCAACTCTGAAAAAAAAACTGTTGGTCAGATGATTCTAAAAGCAAGAAACTGTCAGTTACACCAAGCACCGTTTACTCCAGGTCTTTTGTTCAAATTTAGATGAATGTGCAAGGGCTCTGACATATATATATATATATATATATATAGAGAGAGAGAGAGAGAGATGTATAGATTGGTATAAATGTCAACAGAAACAGAAACAGAAAAAATATTCCTAGGTTTCACCTTAAACGCTCATCAGGACGATGGATAGAATGGTTTAGTTTGGTTTGGTTTGCTGTGGTTTAGTTTTATGGTATAACAATCATTATAGATTATTTAAGGCCAAATCTTTTTTTATCCATATCAACAGTTCTATTTCAAACAATCCAGTTTAACATAAGTACAGTTTAAATGTCAAAATATTTCTATTTCATACAATTTATTTTTACATTAGTACACTGTTTAGTTCTATTTGACCCATAGATAGGACCCGATCAAGTGATTCCCCTTCGGACCGGAATGGACCTGGGAGCAATAACAATAAAGGGCAACTCTGCATTCCCTGAAGCTCAGCATCAGATTATTTAGTGCCATATTCAGGACACTCGATGGGGGCGTCTTAAACTCCCTAAAGCGATACAGCCGACTAAGCCAGATAGATAGATAGATAGATAGATAGATAGATAGAATGCCGCGATTAACTTGAAAAGTGGGGTTTGATTCTAACAAAATATGATGTATGTAAACCTCATTTTAAAAATTCATATCAATAATTTACTAAGTACAAACAAAAGTATTCTTTCTTTTCCAACAAAAGAAATAATGCAAACGTTTCATTGAAAGGGATGAAATTCCTCTTTAAAAAATAAGAAAATATATCTCATTCTAATTTGTGAGTCGAGCCTTGTGTATTAATATTGATCTTGGATATCGACGTTTTGTTTATATATCTATGCAGACATTCCCTATAATGTGTATAGTGAGCATTTGGAGAAAATAATAAGCCAATGTTGCCAAAGAATATACTGTGTTTATGATTTTTAACACATTAATGATTTTGGCACAGATTATGTAACAAAAAATGAACCGTGAAGAGAGGAAAAATCGAAGAATTCATCCAAAAAAATTGAATCTCAGACACTTGCTAATGGTGGGAATACTATGTATTAGTTCCAGGTGCGCATAAAGTTTTGATTTTAAATATACTTTTATCGTTTATTTTTTCTTAAATATTTCAAAGAAAATATCTTTAGTGTGGCGAAAATGATGAATAAATTATATTCTTTCTTGAAATTGATTTACTAGTGGAGTTACTATGGCGTTGTAGGGAACGTCCTGGAGTGACACCGTAGTATGCAAGTTTAAAGTACAGTTGAACTATTTAGTTCCCTTTTGGACTAATACCCTTGCTGAAGATATGGATCTGCTTATCAACCAGCTATAGGTTAAAAATTACCACTTACTGTCCTATATGTATGGTTTTGGCATTGAATAACCCGCAAAGATTGAAACAAAAAACCTAAACATAAAAAAGCAAGAAAAATCCTGACATGTGGACTGATCTGAAAAATACGGAGACATGAAATGGTAATTTTTAAGTCGATATTACCCCCTGGTTGCTAAAAGTAAATAGTTACTCCCCATCGAAAAGGATTCAGCGGGCATCTAGTTGGCAGACAAGTGAACAAGCCTTTACTCAATACGGTCGCTGGTATTGTCGTACGTTCCACCAGACAGACGAGTGTGGCACAAGGCTTTTTAAAGATGGGTCTGGGCACAGGGTTGTAGCCCAGACGCTCCCGGTGACTACAAAAATGCCTAAAAAGAGGAACCTCAGGTGTCAGTCAATAAACCTTGCTCCACCAGAGAAGCTTCCAGCCTAGAGGTCTCAACACGCATGACTCGAATGGTACCCATGTCAAGTAGCCTTGACCGACAGGCACCAAGCTAAAACACAACCAGCCAAAGTGCGTCCCGGTTCAGTGGACCAGCAGACTCAGTACAGTCGGCGGAAGTATAATACAGAGTGATGGGTATTTTCATCTTGCTCGACATCCTTAATGAAACCGTCACCTAACCTGGGCTCGAGAAATCAGACCACCCAGGTGTAAGAATGAAACATTCCGGAGTACCATGGATACCAATTCCTTTGTGCACATAGTTGACGTAATTGCCGTGTCTAACATTGTTGCTTCTCAACACAAAAGGTTCAGTGATTTGCTGAATAAAAGAAATAACCTTCTTCCATAAATCGTACATTTAAATTATCCACGAAGTTTTGTGTGCCATTAAAATAAATAAAACAAATGAATCATATTAAACTATCAATTGTAAAAAATTCAGTTAGTGTAAAAACTCTCAACTCCGAGTTTCACGGCAACGATTGTCAAGGGAGCAGATAATCCACACTTTAATGGTATAGATCTAAGATTTTGTGAATTGACCACAGTAAAGTTTTACGATTTAAAGGCTTTTTAGCGGAAAATTTTTACCATAACACACACACACACACACACACACAAATATATATATATATATGTATATATATATATATATATATATATATATATATATATAGTGTGCGTGTGTGTGTGTGTGTGTGTGTGGAAGTAAAATATGGAATAATATTAAAACAGTTTTTTGGTTAAATAACCCAATTTTTGAAAAAACGTCATAAATCTAAATTTTCATGATTAGCTTTATTATTCAAGCACTTGTTCATTAAAATTACGCCCAATATGAGTGAGCAAAATAAATGACCAAGAATTTGCATGATGTCGAAACCTAATGAAAATATACTTCCGAGAAAAATGGAGTTTCTTTATGACCTCCATCATAGCCAGAGCATAACCCCCACTCTTGATTACGCTGTGTGCGACGTTTTAGAAAACAAAATAAATGCAACTTGACATTTAAATATTGGTTCGCTTTAGACTGCTATTGAGGAAGAATAAAATAAAATTCCTGAAGAATTTATTTTGAAGGGATGAAAATCGTTTCAAGGGCGTTTTGATAAAATAATTGGATAAAAATGGTGGCCATATCGAGTAATTTAGTGTTTTGTGTCTAATCTTCTTATCTTGATTATTTTTGTAAATTAAAATTTTTCTCGTCTTATTATTATTCTAGAATATTCCAAATTTTGCTTCTGTACCATATATATATATATATATATATATATATAATTAGAGGGATTAACGGTTTATTTGATGTAAAGGTATCTTTGAATGAAGAATGAGATAAAAATATATCTTAAGATCTAAATTCTAATTTGAACTTATCTTAAAAGATTGAAATTTGTAAACATTTTAAAAAGATAAACGACAAACAATGACTTTTGGTATATGTAAGAAAGCTCATCGCCTAGAGGATTACATAATATCACAAGACATCTGGTTGTATAGATACACAGACATGAGAGCGAAATGTTTGTCCATTCTCACTTGGCCCGACGAATATACCAGTGAATGAAAAAAAATGGAACCATAATATTGGTAACTTGTCAGAGTGTTGAGTTTTCCTAATATTGTGGGAGTGTCTGCTTTTCCTGGGTGAGATTTTATCGCAAAAACGGCCAAAAATTATGAAATCTTGACGCAGACTTCGCAAAATAAAATGATTATGATTCACAAATACACAGACAGGTATACTTAGAGAGAGAGAGAGAGAGGGGGGGGGAGAGAGAAAGAGTGAGAAAGAAAGAGAGAGAGATTAGCAAATACACCATACAAACATATATATATATATATACTCATTATTCCAATTATTATGATTGATTAGCACTAATAGTGTGTCGATATGCTTAATAAGTTTTGGGCGCCAGGATGTTAGCTGCATCTGAACTGATGGGAATTACGTAAAAGCGAGGTTGTAGATCATACTTGCAATCAAAGCGTATCCTATTAAAGCTAAATTGTTTTTCTTAGCCAATTTTTCTTTTCGTTTCTTAAACTCGGGTAATGCGGTAGCGGGCTTTGTTCTAGTGATTGAAACCATTGCTCTCGTAGAAGACTATTTGTATTCACCCAAAACACCTTCTCCATATGCAAGATGAAACACAAGTTTAATTTTCGAGCGGTGGGCATCTGGTTTGAATCTTGAATGTTCCTTCTCCTATACTGGCTGCCTTGCCTCGGCAAGAGAACCTATTCTATCCTACTATTTACCCATAATTAGAGTGAGAAGTTATGAATTCATACGATTCCGCAGAACATAAGCGAGAAATGATACTCAAACCAACTTATTCAGGATTTAAAGAAGAATTATTTATTCAAATTCCGGTGATTATCCTTACTCAGTGTGCCTCTGTTAATACAAATGCTAAGATCGGTACGCTACCCAGAATTACCATCTATGAATGATAGCTCTTGTGTTTTTTAGATGGACTCTCTGCTCAAAATATCTCAAAGATTTCTTTATTGTTTCCCACATTGAATCCTGACGCGATCATTTCCTGAGAAAAACATGAAATACCCTTATGTTCAACTTTTTCAGGAGAAGCCAAATATCTTTTGACTGAATGATGGGTTGATTTAGAAGTCGTATCAAACTGCCCGAAGTTATATCATGTCCAGAAGTTAAGGAATTGCGTACACTGTACTTTTATTTACATTTTTATAGTGTTTTTTTTTTTTCATGAGAGATTCTTAACATAGTTAAGATATTAATTTTTCATTCTTTTACAAAAATTTGCACAAAATTGTATTGTATCAAGTATTCCTAACACAAATAAATATATTGTTTCAAGTAACTATTTATCTGTTATGATAGTCATTTATTTGAACACCATCATCATGATTGCATTTCACAAAGCTCTAATACCATTGGGAAAGGTATGAATCCAATTATTCTCCCTCCAGCTATGGGTAAATAGTAGGACAGACTGATTTCTTCAGCCTTGGTGAGGCAACTTGTCTAGGAGAAGGGAAACTCTAAATTCAAACCTGTCAAACTCCGCTTAAAAATTAACCTTGTGTCATATCCTGCCAGAGCGGAGGGGTTGGTAAATAGGATCATATGGTTTCAAATAACTCATATTAATCTTTACTAAGTTAGCCGACCGTAGCCGAGGGCAAACCGAAGGCTCTTTTTTCAATAGCTACTACAGCAATGTGTAGGGTAGGGCGCATCTCCTTACCCTAGAGTGCTCTAGTTACCTTAGAACTGTACTTTAAAATGCTGAGTGTTAATCAAGGATGCATCAAGTACAATTTTGGAGTCTTTGGTATAATTAGACCAGAGAATGAACCCCGGTCTTCCGGACCATTGATGAACACGCAAACCATTATGCCAATGGGCTGGTTCAAATAGATTACACGCGGTTATAAATCAAATATTCCTGTCTAATACGTATAACTTTCAAAGAGATTTATTTGACCATAGAAAAGTATAATCTATATAAGCATTCTGGGTCACAGTAGACTTGTGAGGAATGACATTGAAGGGGTACTTCACAGAACTCTAGAAGTGGGGCCTTAACACCAGATGTAATTCTAAGTCATACATAAAATACCTCCTTTTTTAGGGGAATTTTCATCTACAGGGAATACATTCAGCTTTATCTAAGCCTAACCGACAAGGTAGAAACCTAAACTGAACTGACGCCATTCATTCAATGAGACAAGGTTGTCAGGAATACTCTAGTTCTTTTTCGGGCACGTTGAGCCATAATCCCAATATTTCTGTTGCAATGTGTTGTGTCCATTGGAGATGCTACTGATGATTGGCTTTGTATTTAATTGATAAATCTGGCCTCCAGCTACGCAGGGAACAAGAACTTATGTACTGGTCATTGGATTTATTCGTCGCTTCACTTTGAATGGCTCAATCAATAATTCGTACTGTAAATGTGTCTCTGTTCATGCGTACTAAACGGGAAATTGGTGTCTTGTGACATATCACCTCATGGGGGTTATTTAATGCTAAATCCTTATATATATATATATATATATGTGTGTGTGTGTGTGTATGTGTGTGTGTGTGCGCGTGAGTGTGTGTGTGTGCATATATAACGTGGTGTCTGACACTAGGTTTCATGCTTTACGCATTTGGGCCAATCGGCTAGGACTGCTGAATATACTAACTGCATCTCTAGAGAGGACTAAGACTTCGTCAACGAGTGTTCTGTATATGGCTCTAAGCAAACTGATGGTGAGGATCCAGTTATACAGGAGCTATGGGGAAAGCGGAGTACTCCTTTATAACCATCATTCCCAGGTTTACTCTGGACGAGAGTGGTAACACCTGATAGGGTCCTATCGATGGGTCAAATAGAACTAAAAACTGTACTTATGCTAAACTGAATTGTTTGAAATAGAACTGTGTATATGTATAATAATTGATTTGGCATTAGATTGCCTACAATATGCCATAAATAAAAAAGTAAAGTTGGGGACCGTAGTCGAAGGCGACCAGAAGGCTCCCTTTTCAATAGCTACTACACCGAGGTGTACGAGACGGTACTACTTCTTTCCCTGGATTGCTCCACTTTACCCTTGATACGTAGCTTATATTGCTGAGTGTTAAGCAAGGAGGTATGAAGTATCATTTTTAAAGTCTTTGGTATGATGCGACCTGGGATTGAACACAGGTCTCACGGACTATTAGCGAACACTCTACCCTCTAGACCAGTGAGCCGCTTAATGCGTAAAACATGAAATGACTGGGCCCTTTTGAACAACAGAGATATAAGAGATAGATACGTATGAGAATTAAGAAACAGATTCGAAACACTACAAGAGAAGACGAAAAAAATTACACCAAATGACGAATATGAAAATTTCGTCAATGCGCACGTCGAGGCAGCAGCGAAATGTATTCCAACAAAACTCAAAACTAAATATAGAGTCCCATGGGAAACTTTAGTGGTGAGAGAAAAACGTGCACTAGTGAAAACAGCCTCCAAAAACTATCGAAAAAACCCAACAAACACAAATGCCTTAAAACTAATAACGGCACAATATCAATTAGCAGGCATATATATAAAGGAACAGACAGAATACATTCAAAATCAGATAGATAAGATTAGAGACTCGGTGGAAGATAGACAATCTAGGATAGCCTGGCAAACAATAAACGAAGTGAGTAGAAGAAAGAGCACAGCCAAAGCAAAACTGAAAGCTGCAAACCAACAGGAAAGAATAAAACTGTGGAAACAGCACTTCGAAAACCTACTAGGAAACCCACCGAAAGTAACACATGAACCAATCACCAGAATAATTGTAAGCAATTGGACATTAAACTAGGACCGTTCACAGAAGAAGAACTCGACTCGGTTCTCAGAAAAATTAAAAATAGGAAAGCTTCAGGGCTGGACGAGATTCCCCCAGAAGTGTGGAAGACCAGACAATTCGACGACATACTGCTCCGACACTGCAACGCAGTCTATAATCAAAATCCGATTGACAGATGGATGAAGGGATGCATACTCCCCTTCCCTAAAAAGGGTGACCTTGGATTAGCCAAAAACTACCGAGGCATAACACTTACATCCATAGCAGCCAAAATCTACAATGCCCAACTACGAAACCGCATAGAACCCCAAATCGACAATATCCTTAGGAAAAACAAAAATGGCTTCCGAAAAAATAGATCCACGACCTCACGAATATTAACCATCCGTAGAATCCTTGAAGGTGTACGGGCGAAAAAACATACAAGCGACATTACTATTGTCGACTTTACCAAGGCCTTCGATTCCATTCACAGAGGAAAGATGGAACAAATCCTACTAGCGTACGGCATACCTAAAGAAACCGTAGCAGCAATAACGATTCTCTATAGAAACACCAAAGTGAAAGTACGATCACCAGATGGAGACACAGAATACTTCGATATTGTAGCAGGAGTACTACAAGGGGACACGTTAGCCCCATACCTCATTATCATTTGTCTAGACTACGTACTTAGAACATCGATTGATAAAATCAGAGAGAATGGCTTCGAGCTGACGAAGAAAAGAAGCAGAAGGTACCCCGCTACAACAATTCCCGACACCAACTACGCCGATGACATAGCGATACTAGCAAATACACCCAACCAAGCCGAAACATTACTGCATAGTTTGGAACGAGCAGCCGCATGCATAGGCCTCTATGTCAATGCACACAAAACGGAATATACGTGCTATAATCAAACGGGTGACATCTCCACTCTAGACGGACCCCCTCTAAAACTAGTAGACAAATTCACCTACCTAGGAAGCAGCGTCGAATCAACCGAAAAGGACATCGACACGAGGTTAACGAAGGCATGGGCAACTATCAATGGTCTATCGATTATATGGAAATCAGACCTAACCGACAAATGAAACGCAGTTTCTTCCAGGCAGCGGTCACATCGATACTGCTATATGGGTGCACTACATGGACTCTAACAAAACGGCTGGAGAAGAAGCTAGACGGCAATTACACAAGAATGCTGCGAGCAATCTTAAACAAATTCTGACGGCAACACCCCACAAGACAACAACCGTACGGCCACCCGCCTCCTATCACGAAAACTATCCAAGTTAGACAAACCAGACATGCAGGACACTGCTGGAGAAGCAGGGACGAACTCATAAGTGATGTACTCTTATGGACCCCCACACATGGCCGTGCAAAAGCAGGACGACCAGCACGAACATACATTCAGCAACTATGAGAGGATACGAGATGTAGCCCTGATGATCTACCAGAGGCGATGAACGATAGGGAAAAGTGGCCAGATAGTGTCAGGGATATCCGTGTTACTAGCACGACATGATGATGATGATGATGATGATGATATATATATATATATATATGTATATATATATATATATATATATATAAGCTATATCGTTGATATTGAGCACTATTTAACAATACCGCAAAATTTGGTCAACCATTAACTCACCAAGTGAGTTAGAGATAATCATAAACCATTACAATATATATATATATATATATATATATATATATATATATATATATATAATATTTAAGTGAATTGTTTGAACGTAACTTCCCTTTTAAACGAGTCAGATCTCATTTAGTTGGACAGCGTTAATAGCTTCAAGTGTTCCTATTAAACAGTAATAAGTCTATTATTTATCATTCATTTTTTTGCCCAAAGTTAAAATGTATCAAACTTTCCAATCTAAGTGTAATGATTTTATTTAATATTCATCATTTTGTTAGCATACATTTGAACAGTTTGAATAATTCCTATCTAACACTAATAATTCTCTTTTAGTTAAATCATGTTTGTATACACTTAGATTGTTTCAAGTATTGCTACCTAACGCTGATAATTATATATGATTAATCGTTTGTTTACACACAGTCAAATGGCTATTAGTATGGCTATAAAACATTAGTAACTCTATTTATCAAGTATTCCTATGCAATAAAAATAATTTCCTCACTGTTGTAGGGTTTCAAATAAAAACTGATAATAACACTTAACAATTGATTGAACAGTTCTATATAACCATAGATGGGATGTTAACAGGTACTATCAATCCAGCTCAAAGCAGACCTGAGATAAATTATGATGAAGGGGTATTTCACATTTCCAAATGCTTATAGATTGGATCGTTACCATTAATTGCAGATAAGTGCCTCACTCAGGAAACTCGGCAAGGGTCGAGTTGGTGTAATCTACAGCCCAAACTAACAAGGTAGTTTGCGGGAAATTTTCTGTTTATTTCTCTCATTTATAAATTTGCCAGAGGAGTAAATTGTCGAGAAATTGCTAGCACGCGGATACAAAACGTAGGTTAACAAGCAAGACAACTTAAGAAAAATATAAGATCATAAAAAGAAAAGTTCTGTGGTCTCACAAAAAAATTTATCCAAATCTCACTCTCTCTCAGGCGCCTCTGGTGGTGTAATGGTTTGCAAGCTCGGCTAGCAAACCTACACGCGTGAGTTCGAGTCTCATTGGGTGCCCCTTTCATATGGCCTTGTGCCACATCTAAGCAAAAAGCTTAGTAAATTTCCAAATCTCACTCTCTATCTCTCTTTGTATATATATATAGAGAGAGAGAGAAAGAGAGAGACAGAATACCTAAAAGAGTCAGAGACTATCAAATAGAACGTGTGCTTCGGGTTTTTTTTTTTCGTTTTTTATGCTTATTTTATTCTTTCTGGTGGTCACTTTATAAATAAAATGTCTTTTGGGCCAAATCCCTCAAGTCAGAATTATCCAGAAGAGCCACCAGCGTAGGTATTTTCTGACTCTTTTAGATATTCTAATTTTCCTTTAGTTAGTGTATTGAGCTTTTTTACCCAATAGCTGAGGTAACTCTGTCATTTTTTTTTCTTTCGTCAATCATTGTGGTCCTGCTTGATTATTTTCCAACCGTACAGATGTTTTAGTCTTTTTTTTTTTTGTTTATTTTTTCCAGATATCGGTTTTTAATATTTTTTTGAATTTACAAATTGCATTATCAAGTTTTTTCCACGCCGCCAGATTTATAGAAATAGTTACAAAATAATATATATATATATATATATATATATATATATATATATATATATTATGTTTTTTGTAAAAATGTTACATTTTGCATCTAAATATATAATATAAATAAGTAAAATTGGCGACCATAGTCGAGGTCCTCCCGGAGGCTCCCTTTTCAATAGCTACCACACCGAGGGTGTAGGGGAGGGTGCCACTCCTTTCCCTGGATTGCTCCACTTTACCCTTAATATGTAGCTTATATTGCTGAGTGTTAAGCAAGAAAGTATCAAGTATCATTTTAAGTCTTTGGTATGACTCGACCTGAGATTGAACACAGGTCTCCAAGTCAATTGGCGAACTCTCTAGCCACTTGGCCAATGGGCCGGTTCCGATATGTATAATATAAATAACTAAACATTGTCCCCTATAATTAAGATGGATCTCCCCAAGAGGTGTCCAGTACACGACCCTAGACGATCCGATGGTGAGGCTCCAGTAATACTGGAGCTTTGAGGAATTCTGGGCACCCCTTTATTGAGGAATTGAGGGCAATCCTTTATTGCCATCACTCCCAGGTCCATTCTGGCCCGGATTGGTAGTACCTTATAGGATCATATATATGGCTCAAATAGAACTAAGTTGAGTCCTTATACTAAACTGAATTGTTTGAAATAGAACTATATATATATATATATATATATACTATATATATATATATATATATATATATATATATAGTTCTATTTCAAACAACAGAGATATATGCTCCCATACCCCCGTAGGTTTAAGTTCTCCGGCCAATGAAGAAATCATGTTGCCATTAGCGTTTATTGAAAGCCTCTTCATATATGAATTGAGGTCTCAGTAGCCGTTAAAAACGCATGTAGGTAAACAATAGTAATTGTGATTAATAACCGGTTAAAATTTACTTCGATGCTACTGGCTCCTCGTGGCTGAAGTGTTAGAAGCTTGGATTGGTGTTGAGTCAACCAGGTCTCTACGGGAAGTTAGTATGTCTAGCCACGCTGATGAGTTCTGATTGAACGAAACAGATCTGTCTGTGGATGACTATATATATATATATATATATATATATATATATATATATATATATATATAAATGGACCAAACATTAAATAACATACAATGGTTGATATACCATAAAGCAACACCAGACCAAACAATAAATAAGAACAAAACAACAATCTTTAATAAAAATTAATTGTTTCAAACTGAAAATACCTTTGTTAGATTATTCATAACACACACATACACACACACACACACACACACATATATATATATATATATATATAATCTCAACGATCTTTATCATGTGTTATGTGTTATCGAGCTCTACAAGATTCACCCCGATAATAAAAATATATTTTTCGCTATATATTCGTATTGTTTGTCCCAGTATCTCAGATGTGTTGATTACTGTAATAAGTAATGCCTCATCATATTCAACAAAGTACGCCAACAGCCCAGATTCCTTTCTCTTTTGCTATCCTTACCTATCACCCATCGCACTTGGCAATTCTTCTGAATGCCATCGAGAATCTGCACAGAGATGAGGACTGCAAGTTTAAGCTGTTTCGATAATATTTGTGTGTAAGGAGTCCATAATAATACATCACTTATGAATTTGTCCTTACTCTTACTTCTCCTCTATATTTCATCATGTCCAGCTCATCTTAATTGGTGTGTGAGATGGGAAGTATATGGCCGTATTGTTGGTGTTTTCTCTTCTGCTCTTTCTATGATTTATTCGAAACAGCTTGTATAAAGCGAGAACGTGATTTCCTTCGCGCTTTTTCTCCAGGAATCTTGCAAGAGTACATTTTATGCAGCCTGTCCTACGGCGAGGAATAATTCCTTTTTTTCTGATTTCAATATGATCCTATTGACCCAGCCCCTCAGCTCGGGCAGGATATGACACGAGGTCAATTTTTAAACGGAGTTTAACAGGTTTTAATTGAGAGTTTTTTCTCCTAGACTAGTTGCCTCACCAAGGCTGAAGAACCTAGTCTGTCCTACTATTTACCCATAGCTGGAGGGAGAATAATTGGCTTCATACCTTTCCAAGGGCATTATTGCAATGTGAAATGCTGTCAGTCTCGTCCAAGATTTGAACTCCTGTCGCCGTGTCCATTTCCTACGACGATAACCATTACACTACGGGCACTTTCTTTTAACCGAACCCCTCCGCTCAGACAGGATATGACACAAGGTCAATCTTTTTTTAAGCAGAGTAAACAGGTTTGAATTCAAAGTTTTCCTTCTCCTAGACTAGTTTCCTCACCAAGGCTGAAGATGCTACTCTGCCCTACCTAACCCATAGCTGGAGGGAGAATAATTGGATTCATACCTTTCCCAAGGGTATTAGTGCTATGTGAAATGCAATCAGTCTCGTCCATTTCCTGCGACGATAACCATTACACCACAGGCACCTCTCCAGATTTCTATATAATCGTTAAACTGTCGATAGTATCCCATACATTACTTATATGCATGTTTAAACCACCTTCAGTAAACAATATATTACTACCAGAGTGCGTGAACTTATCAACTAATTTCAGAAGCTTTTTCATATGATGTGGAGATTACACTACGTTGATAAACGTATGAATTATTCTTTTTAACTAAGTTCCCGTAGAGACCAATGCCTATTGCTTATTGCTTCAGACTATTGACAGAAAATGAAAGATGACTCGTGATATTTAGGCTCTAGGGAATAATCATTGTCATAATGGACGTAAACCTGTGCGTATTATAATATTATAAATAAATAAATAGAAATAAAAAACTTGGAAGAACTTTTACACAGAACTTATCAATGAGTCACAAGTCGAGATAGGGAAAAATCCTAACAAGAAAAAGTATCATGGGTAAGTTTTTTTTCCAGTCGTTAAGGCATGCCAGTGAAAAATATATTTACAAAACCTCCATTTGATTTGGACAAAAAAGACGTCTTATTATACCGACCTAAAATATACAAATTTTCAACCATCTAGTATACCAAGCTGTCATTGGTAAGAATACATGTAATGAAACACTGATTCCCGAACCAAATTGAATAGAAAGAGAAAAAGAATGAAAAATAGGGACGGATTGTAACAAGTCTTTTTTTTTTATCGACAGAAAATAAATACAATAGTAAAACAATTTTGAAACTCAAATATTATCGTTTAGCTGACCTCATATATTCTACCTATAAAACTTTATCGTTGTTATTTGAGAGTACAACGTGAAACCAAATAAGGTAATCTGTCTAGCCTAACGCGAAATAATCTTATTTGGACAAAAGACAAAAAGTCTGTATCAAGAGCAACCGAAGATAAGAAAGCTATGTTATTAAATTTAAAGAGTACACAAGTGTCTCCGTCAGATAAACGTAATAACATCAAAGGCATTATTGTACGAAGTTTACTGCAAAATAGGCACTGCTTAATATGAATACGAAATCTCCTGAGAAGTGTACGTTTGTGACCGCTTCCCTCTGTCTTTTTTGTGCAATGGAATCTTTAGATTTATTGCCTATAGACAAAGGCGTATATTTGTGCTTTCATCTGAAGACCATCGCTTACCTATTAGGAGTGAATTTCTGAATGTTCACTGCGTTATATCCTACTTAAATATATGATTGACATTTTAAAAGCCTATGGGAATTACTAAAGGTAGATTCTTGGCTTTTAAAATTATTTATATATATATATCTGTGTGTGTGTGTGTGTGTGTGCGTGTGTGTGTGTGTGTGTGTGAGCTGCAATCAATAAGTTCAGATAACATAGGACTGAAATATATGCCAAAGAATAGAGAAATACATAAAGGTAAGCATAAGGTTTATCCTCGAAGGAAATAGAATAAGAGAACTATTTATTTACTTATTTATCTATCTATAATACACACACACACAGACACATATCTATATATATATATATAATTTTATAAATGAACGGTTGTATCAATATGTTCAAAGTCCGCGAAATTTAAATTGAGATATTGTTCACATGAATATAGATGCAAGCACAGTCATATGAACGAGCGCATGTGTGTGTGTGTGTGTGTGTGTGTGTGTGTGTGTGTGTGTGTGTGTGTGTGTGTGTGTGTGTGTGTTTCCTTAAAGACGACTAACACAAAAATACCTTTAAAGTTATATTCAGTTTTTCAAATTAAAATACAGTTGAAATTTTGTAGAGACAAAATAAATGCAGGATTTTTCAACAAGATTATTCAATCGGGCAATTTCATCTAATTCATTATTTATTATCAAGGAGGTTTTTATTCTTCTTTTTTGGTTCAGGTGGGTTTTTTTGTTCAATTGTATATCAACCCTTGTGTGCTATCTAATACCACAGCTATCTTTGCAGAACAATATTGGTGCTACTCAATCTATATATTTTTGCATAAAGGAGTTCATACCAAAGGGCATTGCTACAAAGTGAATTCATACCAAAGGGTTCATACCAAAGGGTATTGCAACAAAGTGAATTCAATAACCCGACTGGAGTTCGAACACCCTAATTACGATATACGAGGTGCATACGATAACTTTCCTGACTTCGTATGGGCACTTTTATTGATATTACACACATGAAACTCTAGTCCCCTTCGAAGTGATCTCCTGCAGCTGCAATGCACTTGTTGTACCGTTCCAATAATTTCTGAAAGGCCCCATGGAAGTCTTCTTGTGTGAGTGTGTCAATGACCTTCGTCACAGCCTCTTTCATCTCCTCAATTGTCTCATAACGACTGCCTGTGAGCTTAGGGAATAACCAAAGTCACAGGGAGCAAGGTCTGGACTATAGGGAGGGTGAGGAACTGTCTTGGTGTCCATCTTGGTCAAATAGTCAGTGACAAGGATGGAGTTGTGGACTGGTGCACTGAACTCCCTTAAAACCTCAACATAGTAACCCTAACCTTAACCCTAGCCCTTTGGCCAATCAACTCTGGTGTATTGACTTCCTTACTCCTCCTACACTTCTCATCATCCCTTATAGACTCCCTGCCTTCCTTGAATTAAAAACTGATGCTCGATTCATGCAAGAAGATCGAAAAGCAATCTGAAGCATTCCATGCGTTTCTTTGGCATTTTTCCAAGTTTAAAAACAGAATTTTATAGCATATCGTTCTTCCAAAGTGTCAGATTGCATTTTTGAAATTCACCAGCTGTAACAATCCGGCTTTTGTAGTGTGTATTCCAATTGCTGCTGTAGCTGTTCATTTGAACCTGAAATCGTAAAAATTGGTCCGTCATCTCATAAGATGTTCAAGAGTCTACATCAATTTTAAATGCCTGTACAAAGAAAGTCTGGAAACTTATCGTATGTACTTCGTAGCCACTGCTTCACAGAGACTCTCCTCAACTTATTCATTGTTTTATTGGAATTTAGGTTTATGTCCAAAAATATGCATGCTTCCTCAAAGTATAAAGAATCTTTAGGTCATTTCTCGCTTAGATGGTACATAAGTGATTTTTCTGACACAAGAAAAAATAAGTCACGGTATACTTCTTGCCAGTCGTCTTTCATGAAATACGCATTAAAAGTATTACTTCTAAAGTACATGATATATATATATATATATATATATATATATATATATATATATGCAATAGGTATTGGCCTCTATGTAAATGCACACAAAACGGAATATATGTGTATTAATCAAACAGGCGACATTTCCTCTGTAAACAGTAGCTCTCTGAAACTAGTAAGCAAGTTCACCTACCTAGGAAACAGTGTCTCATCGACCGAGACAGACATCGACACGCGACTCACATAGGCATGTACAGCTATCAATAGGCTATCGGTCATTTGGAAGTCAGACCTGACCGATAAAATAAAACGCCGTTTCTTCCAAGCAGCTATGGTGTCGATATTGTTATGTGGATGCACTACGTGGACGCTAATGAAACGGCTGGAGAAATGGTCTAAAATTTTAACAAAAGAAAAAATCATATATAATTAAATGCTTATTGTTGACTTTTTTTTCTTTTCAGAAAAAGCTTTTAAACATTAAACATAGATTTTCAGTTGTTTCAACAGATACTGTTAAAATTCTTAGTATATTAACAGGAATTGGCCAGATTATGAGATTACTAAAACAATATTATCTTTTTTATAAAACACTCACTCTATCTCAAATGATATCACAGTTCTTTAAAACTCTCCGTGTGCGGAATTGGTTGGATATAATCTTCGATGAAATGGAAAAAAACAAAATTTGAAACCTGAAGTAGGTGATAGAATTGTTCTACTTGTGTGACATTTATCTCTTCACCCTAAGGACATTTCAAGCAACATTTCTAGGCCTCTATAACACTGAAAGATTCTGTTGTTGCATTTATTAGAAATTTTCTCTTCTATTTATATTTCTAATGTGTTCTGGGTATGACACTAAACTGCATCTAATGGTAAGTCCTAGAGATGTTGGGATTATGGGGTACCTCCTATTGCTATTGCTCCCAGGTCAATTCTAACATAGGTTGCTAGTGCATATTAAGCTCATGTTTATGGGTAAAAAAGAACAGTTCATTATTTTACGAAGGATTCTTTTAAGTTTAACAATGTTCAGGTTTTCAAGTTATATTTCTTACCATATATTCGTACAAATAACTATCTACTTATCCGTCTATCTCACTCTTTCTCTGCCTATATATATATATATATATATACAATTTTGAAGGAAATTGCATATATATATATATATATATATATATATATATATATATATATATATAGACAAAGAGAGAGAGAGAAATTGATAACAAGGTAATCCAAGCAAGGGGGATTTATTTAGGAACAAAGTCGACATTATAGGTTTTCAGTTCTAATGAACTAGAACTAAGACTAGAAGAGATGATATTAGTGATGTTAAACCAACGATTGACGTTAAAAATTACACAAAAAAAACTAGAAAAACCTATATATCAGGAAAAGTTGGCAGTTTAAACACTACACCGGCGTTTGTTTTTTAAATTGTCATGTGGTTTTGGCGGGAATATCATGTAGAATTTATATGTTGAATTTGGACATCGAGAAACATTTTGAATCCGAAAAAAGAACGAAAAAGAAAAAGAAAAAAAGAGAAAAAAAAGAAAACTAAAGAAGGAAGAAGGAAGGAGAAGGAAAGAGGAACAGAAGAGTGAGCAGGAAAGAGAATAGAAGAAGGCCAGTGGGGAGGGAGAAAAAAAAAGAGAAAATGAACGTGAATAGCAGAGTAACAAAATACGGTGAATTACAAAAAGAAATTAACGTTAATTCATATAATAAAAAAGTTTAAAAGCTTAAAAAGAGGATAAACAGTAAATGTGTGTCATTCATTTAAATCTTTAATATATAAAATTCAATTCAGATTTTAAAACAATTCTTCCTCTATTTCGTCTCCATTATCCCGGCTTCGAGCGTCCTGCGTGTCTAGCCACACTGAAGAGTTCTGATAGAACGAAACAGTCTGTGCATGACAATATATATATATATATATATATATATATATATCATCAGATCGTGCCTCTAGCACAGATATCCCTGATCCTCTCTCGCCACTTCTCCCTATCATTCATCGCCTCTGACAGGTCTTCAGGGCTACGTCCCGTATCCTCACATAGCTGCTGAATGTATGTTCGAGCTGGTCGTCTTGCTTTTGCCCGGCCATTGGTGGGGGTCCATAGGAGTACATCACTTATGAGCTCGTCCCTGCTTCGCTAGCAGTGTCCTGCATATCTGCTTCGCCTAACTTAGATAGTTTTCGTGATGGGAGGCAAGTGGCCGTATAGTTGGTGCCTTGTTGGGTGTTGCCGCCAGAACTTGTTCAATATTGCTCGCAGCATTCTAGTGTAATTGCCGTATAGCTTCTCCGACCGTTTAGTTAGCATCCAAGTAGTGCATCCATACAACAGTATATATATATATATATATAAGGTCGTGCAAAAATATCATATGTTTAATGTTTAAAATCCTTTTCGATTCCTGAGAATGGTATTTATATAACTGAAAAGAAAAAAAATATTAAACAGGATTTTGTTTCTAAACATGCTAATAAAATTTGAATTGATTTGATCAAGAATTACTCAAGTTATTAGATTACGAAATTATATAATTTTTTCTGAAGTACCCTACTTATATGTAAAAAGAATTGACCTACGGATGGACATGACAGATTGAGTGATATTTCTTAGTCCTTTATCAGTTCTATATGAGAAAATCCTGTTTGAAAATGTTATTGAGAGTCAGTAACAGATAGAGTTTTTCAGTAAAATGGTAAAATCTTACTTTTTTTTGTCTTCTGGTATACATCCCAGAAGATGATGAAGCTTCGACAGAGGAGACCGCAAGCGCATGGGTCAAAAGATTTATTGTAAGAGATACCCTACACATTGTTATCGCCCGTGTATGGTGAATAGTCTCTGAGCCTATGAAGTCTTAACCACCTTTTGACTGATTATCTTTTTCATCTTGTCATATTTGGCCTTTCTTCTCGCCATGATCAAGCAACCAGTTTAGTCACCAACTGTCGAATTAAGTGTCATGTTGTACTAGTGTTGTATAGTCATTTGCCGCATCACAACGACTCAACATCAAAAACAGATGCATGAAGGATAACGCAGGAAGAAAGACGCAGGAAGAATTAAGATGCAGGAAGGAAGATACATGAAGACTTCTTTAGAAAAATATTTACCTCTCACTTTTATTGCAAGGGTTCGAAAGGTTAGCATGTGAGAGGATGCTGGAGACCGAACATAAACATCATATTTTCACCCCACTGTTATGACGTCACGTTGTGTCTTGTTCTCCTGATGTTGGGGTCCACTCCATCGGGGCTTTCCGAGGGCCCCTTCGGTCGGGTGTGGCTTTCACTACCACATCTGGTCTCTAGCAGTCTGGAATTCTACCGGCAATTGCTTTGGCACCCCAAACTCAACTAAGTTAAATAATAACTCAACGCCCACACGATCGCCTACTGGATCTTTGAATCGGATGTTTAATCGTCATCAAGCGGAAATAACTGTCATTCAGTTCAGAGGTTACTCTCTTCCAGTGCATGACTGTAATGGCAGAATAGGACCTTCACCTTTTCCCATATCATAAGCCTTAATCCGCCCACGCGATTTCTTTCGATTACTGGCCGTTGGAATGTGTCACTTCCTTCCGGTGTATTACCTTGGAATAGCATTTTTAGGCCGGGGGCGAGGGGTCAAAATATAACACTAGGTTACATGGTATATCTAATACTGTCGAGCAACCTGACAGAAAGATCACATACACATACAAATAGAGATAATGAAAATTTGTACACACATACGCACACGTATATACATACACACACATACGTGTACATAAAGGACGCAAAGGGTAAATTGTCGTAATTTTAAATTAATACTTTCGCACATGCACTTTATTTGTTCCAGGGTTTGTCTACTGCGCAGCAAATGAGAGTGGGTTGGTTACTTTGTGATGAAAGCAGTCCTATGATGCAATTCTCTCCTCCAGAAATATGAAAACGGCATGTACTGCATGGCATTCCCGGCGTAACTTTAATACGAACATTTCTGTGTATTTGGAGTCAATCTGAGGACAATGCAGTTGATCAAAAGAGTTAGATGAGTCCAATGGAAGCCTCACTCTGGTTGTTTTGATAAAAAAAAGGGATTATTTACTTTGTGGCTGAGATTAAGACCATTATTGCCAATGATCGCGGCAAGTTTATGAGGCCAATAACCAGGTAATGGAATTACCTGATTTTCTAATCAAGCAAGTCTTGCATGAAGATATTCAATATTTCTCTGAGAAGATGTGCAAGAGACAATTTTATACCAGTATCAGAGGAAATACCATGCCGCAAAGCTTTTGAACAAGCTAAACCATCCATTCCGATAGAACTTGCTTTGAATTTTTCTCAGATGAGAAAAAAATCGACCAGTATCAGATAGTGAACTGACAGAAAAACTGTAGACTTGCTCTTTACCCACAAAATTTACTAACAGTGATGAAAACCAAACACTTAGTCCATATTTTGGTGTTTGGGGTGGTCACTAGGGGTGGTGAAATTATGTCTCTATTCCTCACCCTAAATAGCCTCACTAAACATGAGGGCTTAAATTAAGTGCCTAAAAGAAATAGTGGTGGTCTGGATTAAAAGGGCGACTGCTAGAAGATAATACATTCGCACAAGCTGGAAAAGTCAATACTGGGTGTCAAAAAATGTCTGCAATCACAGTACCCCTAACTGCCCTTAACTCCTCGGATTGCAAACCTACTTATTATCATGTGTGTGGTGCAATTGAGCCAGAGATCAAAGATAAACTAAAAACAAAGATAACGGCAGAATTTACCAAATTAAACAACGAGACAGTCGGAAACGCATAAAGATTTCGAAGCCGTTTGGAGGCCATTGTCGAATCCATTGGCGATTCTTTGAATGAATTCAAACTAACATATTTCAAGATATTTAAGGTAATTTTGGAAAATATATTTGATAAAGTGAGAGGTCAGTGTTATTGTCCTTTTTACGTAATTTAGATGACAATTTATCTATCGCACGATGAATTTAAGTTAGGATGCGTAGACACTGTTGACGCTGTCGTTACGCTATCATAACTTGGATGGTGTAACAGAATAGTACCATCATGTCAAAAAACAATGCAAAGCTATCTTAATGAAGTTAGTTACCGTGCAGTAATTCTTATAACGCAGTTTCTTCCTAGCAGCGGTCGTGTCGATACTGCTGTATGGATACACCACCTGGATTCTAACAAAAAGGCTTGAAAAGAAGCTAGATGGCAATTAAACAAGGATGTTGCGAGCAATATTAAACAAATCCTGGTGGCAACACCTCACAAAGCACCAACTATACGGCCACCTGCCTCCCATCACAAAAACTATCCAAGTTAGACAAACTAGGCACGCAGGACACTGCTGGAGGAGCAGAGACGAACTTATAAGTGATGTACTCCTATGGACCCCCGCTTATGGCCTAGCAAAAGCAGGACGACCACCTCGAACATACATGCAGCAGCTAAGTGAAGATACGGGATGTAGTCCAGAAGACCTGCCGGAGGCGATGAACAATAGGGAATAGTGGCGAGAGAGGGTCAGGGATATCCGTGCGGGCGGCACGAGATGATGATGATGATGAATTCCCATAAGGTCAATAGACTTTCTAATCACGTAATCTAAACAAATAATAAAGAGGTATTGGGCTAAAGTGTCTCTTTGCAACACATCTGCTACAATGTCGAAGTAATCTGTCTCCATATGAGGAGCGGACTTTTACTTTCGTGTTTCTATATAGCATCTTTATGGCTGTGACGGTGTTATGGGGTAGGTCGTAAGCGAGTAGTATTTGCTCCATCTTTTCTCTGTGTATGGAATCAAAGGCCTTGGCGATGTCAACAAATAATATTGTTGCCACTAGGTTTTTGCAAGCACACCTTCATCGTCTATTGATAAAATGAAAGACGACAATTTTAAGCTGACAAAAAAAAGAAGCAGAAGATATCTCGCACAAACAATTAAGGAAGCCGACTACGCCGATGACATAGCGCTTCTGGCAAATACACCCGCCCATGCAGAATCCCTACTACATAGTCTGGAATGAGTAGCTGCTAGCATGCATAGGCCTCCATGCCAACGCAGACAACACGGAATGCATGTGCTTCAATCTAAAAGGCGACATCTCCTCACTAAATGGTAGTTCTCTGAAACTAGTGTACAAGTTCACCTCCCGAGCAAGTAGTGTCTCATCAACCGAGACTGACATTAACACGCGACTAGCTAAGTCATGGACAGCTAACGATTGACTATCGGTTTTATGGAAGTCAGACCTGACTGATAAAATGAAACGCAGTGTTTTTCAAGCAGCGGCGTGTCGATACTGCTGTATGGGAGCACTAAATGGACCTAACTAAATACATGGAGAAAAACCTTGAAAGAAACTATACAAGAATGCTGCGAGCAATATTGAACAAGGCATGGAGGCAGCAATCCACAAAGCTGCAACTGTACAGCCACTTACCACCCATTTCGAAAACTATCAAAGACGAATCAGAAATGTGGGACACTGCTGGAGTAGGGACGAATTCAAAAGTGACGTACTCTTGTGAACCCCCCTCACATGGAAGAGCAAAGGCAAGACGACCAGCCAGAACCTGCATAGAAGAGTTCTGTGTCGATACGGGATGTAGCCTTGATGACCTACCAAATGCGATGAACGACAGAGAAAGGTGACGAGAGAGGATCAGGGAGATCCGTGTATGGTGTGACTTGATGATGATGAATTCTGATAACGAATTTGTAAATTGTGTAAAAGTATCCAGATTCAGGGCTTCTGCAAAAGGATCTGTTATTTATCTGTACAATATCATCATCATCATCATCATGTCGCGCCGCCAACGCGGATATCCCTGACCCTCTCTCGCCATTTCTCCCTATCATTCATCGCTTCCGGCAGGTCTTCAGGGTTACATCCTGTGTCCTCACATAGTTGCTGTATGTAAGTTCGTGCTGGTCGTCCTACTTTTGCACATCCATATGTGGGGGTCCACAGGAGTACATCGCTTATGAGCTCGTCCTTGCTTCTCCAGCAGTGTCCCGCGTGTCTGGTTCGTCTGACTTGTATAGTTTTCGTGAGGGGGGGGCAAGTGTCCGTATAGTTGGAGTCTCGTGGGGTGTTGTCGCCAGGACTTGTTCAATACTGCTCTCAACATTCTTGTGTAATTTCCGTCTAGTTTCCTCTCCAGCCGCTTCGTTAGCGTCCATGTGGTGCATCCATATAGCAGTATCGACACAACCGCTGCCTGGAAGAAACGGGGTTTCATTTTATCAGTTAGGTCCGACTTCCATATGATCGAGAGCCTATCGATAGCTGTCCATGCCTTCGTCAGTCGTGTTTCGATGTCTTTTTCGGTTGATGAGACGCTACTTCCTAGGTAGGTGAATTTGTCTACTAGTTTCAGAGAGGCTCTGTCTAGTGTGGCAATATTGCCCGTTTGGTTGTAACACATATATTCAGTTTTTGTACAATATACCAGTTTAAAAATTAGACACTTAAAGTTGAATTAAGTTGAAATTTGTTTAATCACAACAGTGAATTAAAGATTCCAGTGTCACATCTTGTACATTGTTCAGGTTCATAAATTTCATAGAAACTTCAAGTTAAAATTTAATGTAATGATGTGTCGTCTTTTCACATAATTTGAATCTTATATCACTGAATTTACGCTTCGCTACTAAAAAGTTATAAATACGTAACATTAACAATTTCCCAGCAACGAAGCGTATTATTAAAGGATTTCACAAAAAAAAATATTGTTATTAAAAAAAGATTTGGCGAAAAAGCTGCATCTTAATCTGACATTTCCATGCAGAGACTGAAAACTAACAAAGACATGAGGAATTGTAAAGAACTGCGATAATTGTTAATAATTATTAAGCTTCAAAAGCAAACCTGACCTCGGGGTCATCGTCTGATGAAGCCTTTGTAGATTGCAGAGATGTCATTTTTCTTTGTATCCTGTTTAATACACACACACACACACACACACATATATATATATATATATATATATATATATATATATATATATATATATATATATATATATATATTGTTATCGACAGACAGACTATTTCGTTTATCACAACTCTTTAGTGTATCTAGACACGCAAGGAACATCAAGCTGTGATCAAAACCCATCTAACATTAAGTTAGATTTGGCAGCTAATCGCACAGCCAATTCGGTGACATACGTCAGCTCAGTAGTTATAACTCATTTGTATTAGCTTTCATCTGTTTTCATTTTGCGCTATATCCGATATAGATGGCTCAATTCGTTAGAGGGGCTTTGCATTTCGCCGCTGGCAAGCGTTGCTTTCTTCGCAAGATTTCTCAACCCCCGGGAGGGGAGCGTATATATATATATATGAATATATATAAACTTTTATATAGAGAGTGAATTGTTCTTCAAGTTATGGTTACTGTCACGGAAAAGAGACAGGGTGATTCGAGTTCAAATCCTGGATGAGAGTGTTTGCATTTCGCATAGAGCTAATATTCTTGTGAAAGGTATTGATCCAATCATTCCTACTCCAGATAAAGGTAGATAGTAGAGCCTTGCTATGGCCAATGGAAAACGCGGACTTCAAAGCAGTTAAACTTCACTTAAAATTGTCCTTGCGTCACATTCTACTTGTGCAGGGAGGTTCGTATGGGTATATATGGAGGAATATATGTATTAGTTTGGTTTGGTTTGGTTTGGTTTTAAGGCATATCAACCATTGTAGTCTATTAATACCAAATCAACTTTTATACATATAAACAGTTCTATTTCAGACAATTCAGTTTAGCAGAAGTACACAGTTTCGATGTCAAAAACAGTTCTATTTCAAACAATTTAGTTTAGCATATAAAACAATTGTATTTCAAACAATTTAGTTTAGCATAAGTACGCAGTTTAAATATCAAAAGTCCCATCTCAAACAAATCAGTTTAACATAAACACAGTTTATTTCCATTTCACCCATAGATCGTACCCAGTGTGGAGCTACTGCTCCGGGCCATGTGGATCGAGGTAGTATCCTACGCAAGAATAGACTAGCCCAATTTCTTATTTTGGTTTAATTAACTTCTTGTTCTAATATTGTTGTGGCTATATTCTGTTTTGTTGAATAAAGCTTCGTATATTTTCACGCTTTTACGCAAAAAACTGTTTACTCATAGCGACTATCTGAATTAGCAAGTTCGATTACTGCGTGTAAGTGATCCGGTCGCTAACCTGCCCCATTTTTTTTCAATCCCTTCGAATCATCTCAGTTCATTTTCTTTCTTTCATTGGGAAAATCCTTCATCAACAGCAACACAGCTCCTTTCATCCAGCCATCATTGCTTCTCCTAGTTGTCTATAGCAACTATGGAGGAAGACATCATTATCAAACTTAGGACCTCTCTAAGAAGGACCTGAAAGCCCTCCAAAAGAAACCAGAAGAGCCGGTAACAGACCATCAACGCTAACACCTGAACGGCTATAACTACCGTCTTCCCAAACATCTCAGGAATCCTCGCTCCCGGACATCCCACCGGAACAAAACGCACCAGCAGCACCAGCAACACCAGTCTCCTGGGCAATAAAAAAAAAGCTCAGAATAGTATGAAAAGGACAGAATCGATAAGTATGCTCCTCACATTAAAGGTTCGGAGATACTTCCCATTCCGGAATTGGTTGCAGAAACCGAACCAAAGACTCTGTACTACATAATCATGGAGTTGAGGAACAAGAGACTAGTGGAAATAATCGGGGAGATTTTGAAATCCGTAGGCATCCCATGCCGTACTTCTGCCGGCAAAGTTACACGACTTGGAATGTCCCGCTGCTCTCGGAGGAGCTGGCCAACAAGCTGGCAAGGAGGAACATCACGACGAAGAACTTCCAGCTTCAGCCAGAATATAAAGGCACCAGGTGGATTCGAGTCACTGTGTGAAGCGTCCCTGTGCAACTAAAAGGAGGTGTCACGGCGGCCTACATGAGTACCTACATTATCGTAAGGGAAGTAACAATGTTGCGCTCGGCAAACGGGACGGCTCACGGTGACTTCGTCCTGGATATCTGCCACAATATGGAGGGATTTCAGGCCATTTCTCACATATTAACCTATCAGGACCAGCAGATAATGGTGGTCATGATGGGCATGAGGCCACTCTGCTGATCCAGTAAACAGCTGGATTATTTTGCCAGAAACTGTCCACAAAAGTCAGTAAACAACAACCAAACCATCAGCAACATCAACAGCAACAACAGCAGCAACCAGGAAAAGACCATCAGCCCAACCACTTTTCCTACCCCGGAACCTGTGGACCACGCAAAAACCAGAAGAAGGGTTGACCCTAGTAACTTGGAAAAGAAAAAGAACAGTAGAACCAATAACAGGCATAACCACAAAAGCAACAACAAAAACAACAACAATAAAAGCAGCATAAACACCAACAATAGAAGTAATAACAAAAGATACAACAACAACAACAAAAAAAGCATCAGTAACAACAACAACAACCGAATCAGCACCAATTGAATCACCAACTCAACCTCCGTCATCACCTTCAAAAAGATTTTAAAAAACAAAAGAAAAATACTGAACAGCCTGAGGAGATGGAGACCTCCACAAACCGAAATAGTGTACACAACACGACATTCCCACTGAATATCAACGGCCAGCGGCTGAAGTCACATAACCGCAGGACCCTACACAATCTCTAAGGCCGGCACCCCTATCATCACTTCCGTTCGAACATCCCCCACCAACAATCCAACAAACTCCTCTTCAAACCATCCGACAATCCCCTTAGCATAAAATCCTCTTCTCTACAACTCTCCTCTTTCTCTCCTCTCCCTGGCTGTTCTTCAGATCCGGATTCCTCTAAAGACTCCCAGACAACAACAACCAACTGGAAAGCCCACGTCCCCAGTCCTCTAAAGCCCGACGAAGAGCATGGTCGGCGTTTTCTAAAGAGCAGAGTCAAGAACTTTTTGGAGTGGCTTTGTGCTCTGCAGAAGTTGAAGAACTTCCAGAAGACTTTCAGGCCCGCAGAGCACTCAAGCCACTCCTCAATTTCAAACAGATAAAAGGCAAAGACATTTCAAATCCATACGTATTCAGGAGTGATCACCATGGTGACCACCTTTGTTTGCTCGGCTAGAAGCCGCACAAAAGGTGTATGGAGTCTCATAGAGAAAGCCAGTCAAGCTGACTTAAGGTTAGCGGAAATGGAGCCCCTCTCCCTTAAAAAAGTTTTATCATATAGTTCGGGGCGGGTCCCCATTTAGAAAAACTGAAATTTCAGAGACCATACAGATGAGAAATGCGGTAAGGAAGCTATGCGCAATGCCTTCATCTCCGGTTTGAGCTCACATTCAATAAGACACCGGTTATTAGAAAATAAAACCTTTGACTTACAAACAGCCTACACGCAAGCATCTGCTCTGGATTTAGCACAATAAAATAACAAGTTGTATACTACTCTGTAAGCCTATCTGACAACATTAGTCAAACCGGAGCCTCCAAAAGTAGCTTATGAACCCTCAGTCAAACTTGAGGAACAGCTATGGTCGTGGCTTACAAAGCTCAACGTAATGCTTCCTTTGTAGGCCCCCTTATCATTCACGGGATCGCTATCCCGCTCGTGTGGTTTCTTGTAAAAACTCAAAGAAAGGACATTATGCTCGCGCATGTCGGTCTAAACCCTTGTTGGCAACTATGATGGATCCTCATGTACTAACCATGTGCGCTTATGTACCACGGGAAATTCACCCTTCCGCAACATCTGAAATAATTTTAAAAATTCAACTGAGTGTTCTACTTCATTCCTGTATCACTGAAAGTTACATCAGCGAGAGAGAAGCACGAGAATTAAAGTTGGAAATTCACCCCTCAAATAAAAGTATTATATTGACTCAAAAAACTTTAAACACCATCTCGAGAGGATACGTAGTTGTAAATTTACCTCTTTGCCTAAACGACCAGTCATATGTTGCTACCCGTCTTGGTGTCCATAAGAATTTATGTTCCGATGTAATACTCGGCTGGGATTTTCTACGCCAGCATCAGAAAATAACATTTAAATACGGTGGGCCATTACCCGAAATAACAATGGACTATAGTATTCATCAATTTTGTGCATTAAACGTAGCAGAGATGGAAGAGCCTTCCCTATTTCCTAATATATTACCGAATCATAAACCTATTGATCTAAAATCGAGGCACTTTAGTAAGGAGGAGGATCAATCTTTCATAAATTAAGAAATTCAGAAATTGCTTTCCAAATGTATAATTGAATAAGCGTCTCCCCTTGGCGAGCTCATCTAGTAGTGGTAAAGGACCCAACCAACTGCAAAAAAAAGTATGTGCGTAGATTACTCTCAAACATAAACCTATATTCTGAATTCGACGCTTACCCGCTACCAAGAATCGATAAAATGACCAAAGACCTTGCTAAATATAAGGTTTTTTTCTTCATTCAAACTCAAAAGCGCCAACCACCAGGTGCCGCTAAAAGTATATGACAGAAAATACTCAACTTTCGAGTCAAATGGTCGTTTGTTTCAGTTCTGTAGGATTCTGTTCGGGGTCAAAAACGGAACCACTGCGTTCCCGAGAGCCATAAACAGAATAATCGAGGAAGAAAATGTATGTGGTGCTTTTCCCTATATAGATGACATTATTGCAGGACGTACACAGTCAGAACATGACCAAAATGTACAAAAATTCTTAGAGTCAATCCCAAAGGTAGATATTACGCTTAACAAATCGAAGTCCGTAATTTTGGTTCGGTTTATTAATATTTTAGAATACCACATCAGCAGTGGAATTATTAAGCCTTACCCAGAAAGATTACCCCCGTTAAAGAAACTACCTCCTCCGGAAAACTCGAGATCAGTGGCTTTCTAACGAAAAACACACCAAAATTAAGAATGCGAAAATATAAGAATAGTGGTTAGAACTCGTATTTTTGCTGTGACTATTCGGTGATCAGAGGACACACCCTCGAAAGAGATCAGAGGACACACCCTCAAAAGAGGAGTATGTCTCGCAATTCATTGCGCTATTTTTCCATTTCTTGTTCATAAAGACGTAGTCTATCTGTGCTTTAATATTGTTCGCGTATGTGTAGGTCCATAATTTTCTCTCCCTTTTTTGATAGTTTGTATTGAGACATGTTAATCTATTTTCTATCATGAAATCTGTTAGATGTTGTCCATTCCTATTTGACATGTTGTGTAGGCTGTATTTGTTCTTTCCGTTTTTCCCGATTTGGGCATTCATGTCTCCGGCAAGAAGGTTGTGTTTCGGAATGCAATGCACTAGAGAGGAGAGCTCATCGTAGATGGCGACTAGTTCAGTTTCTTCACTAACATTGGTAGAGCTGTTGCAGGAGATGATTGTTGCTCTGGGATTGCCATTAAACGTAGCTGCCATCATCCTAGGTTGTAATCTCTCAATGATCTTAAGTGTTTTTAACACTCTTGGTCCTATAAGCATTTCTACCCCTTCTACTGTGGCATTAACAGAGTTTTTCCTTGTTGATCTTCACAATGACCTTCACAATGGACCATACCACCAAGGAATTATGCGACTCTTACACTTTGTTAGAGAAAAAAACTTCCCTTTTCTACAGAGGATGTAAAAAAAGTGTGTTCTTTATGCAAAATCCATGCTGAGGTTAAACCTCGTTTCTATATTTCCCCAGAAGGCACTCTTATCAATGCGACCAGGCCCATAGAAAGACTAAGTATTCCCATCAAAGGGGTCCATACCTTCTGTTACAAGCAATACGTATTTACTAGTAGTAATTGACATTTATTCACGATTTCCATTTATCTTTCCATGTCCAAACATGCACACTACCGAAATAATAAAGGTCTTAGATAGGTTGTACAGTTTGACTGGGATACCCTGCAACATTCCCTCTGACAGATGCGCGTCCTTCATATCTTAAGAATTGAGAGACTCCCTCGTTCAATAAGAGATCGTGACAAGTAAAACTACGCCCTATCACACAAACGGCAACGCACAAGTTGAAAGATTTAATGGCACTATATGTAAGATGGTTCAGTTATCCGTTAGGTCACGAAACTTAATTAACAAATGCTGGGAGTTGATACTCCCAGAAGTGCTACACTCTACTTGATCATTTCTGTGTACTTCTACAAATACTTTCCCCTGCATGAACGAAGAGGAGACAATATCTAATGAAGACGTCACGGAAGTTCAACGGCTCAGGAGATCTGAACCAACAAGAAAACCCCCATATAGTTATAGATGGCAATAGCAGTAACCATTTTTTAAGCAGATTCTTAAAAGAACGTGAATGAAAAATTATGAACTGTAATTTTCTTGGAGAGAAGAATGTAGAAGTATCCTACACATTCCCTAGGCAAGAATTGCCTTGCCCAAATTTTTTATTTCACTGACTTCTTGTTCTATTATTTTTGTAAAAAATTCTCTTTTCTTCAATAAAGCTTAGTAGATTTACAGTTGTTCTGAGTTCTGTTTGATTCTGCAAAAGACAATAAAGAGGTACTCCGCATTTCCCTAAACTCCAGCATGACTCGAGCCTCACCATCAGATTGTTTAATGCCATATCCAGGACACTTGCTGGGGGGTCTTACTCATCTACAGAGATGCAGTCGATGTATTCTACAGTCCCAGCCGACAAGACAAGTTATACATACATGCATACACATATATATATATATATATATATATATATATATATATATATATATATATATAATGTACGATATTATAATATATATACGTACTATATATATTATACTATACACACATTCAGACACACACACACCCACACATACACACACACAGACACACACACACACACACACACATATATATATATATATATATATATATATATATATATGTATATATATATAATGTACTTGTTAATATGTTAACTAAGTTCAGCAAAGAGGATACATTCTGGATATATTTAGAGGAATACACTTAATATGATCATACCGTCAGAATAAAGGAATTTCCATCTGAACGTCATTTTTTAGCCATGATATTTTCTAAATAACATAGATACCTATACGATACTAATTAGATTCCATCACTCTTTTGCAACTAGTGTATTATAATAGAACGCTGTTACAAAGAAAACAGAATGGGTTTTCAGTTGTTTGCTAATATATATATATATATATATATATATATATATATATATATATATATATATATATATAATATAACATCATATAAAAATTTTCTCTTGCCTAACATGTGACAGAGGTAGTAATATATTTTATATCACTATTCAAGGTCAATATTTGAGACTGTGAAAATCTGAATGTTCGAATAAGAGCTATTCTTCAGAGTTAAACTATTTCCATTTAGAAGACTTGAAAGTCCTACCTCTACCCTTGTCCTTTAATAACTTGAATATTCTGAGACCAGAATTTCTCTAACTTTTTATCCACAATAAAGGAAACTATCCCCCAGTTCTCATTTTTCTTGTTATCAGAGAATTTAACTTGATATGTGCTCCAACCATCTTTGTTGTTTTTTACATTTAGTTTGGTTTGGTATCTTTGTTTAATGGCATATCAACCTTTGTAGGTTATTTAATGCCAAAGCCATTGGCATAGAAGAATAGTAGTGGTACTATTTAACCCATAGCTAGGAGGATAAGGGGGTTCATACCTTTCCCAAGGGTATTTACTCGAAAGTGAACTTTTTACATTTGTTAATCCTGCAAATGAATATAGAATATCTCTCAAAAATCTAAACCATGTTACAAGAATGTCGAGTATTGACATCTTCCAAAATTTTGTGAACCATTTATTATTGTGGTAATCTAAATAATTAAGATAGTTTAGTTTTATTGATTGTTATTTTAAAGGCATAATCACATCTTTAGGAGGGGTTAATTCCAAACCTATCCTTGTAAAATAATAGTGGTAATAATAATTACCCCATAGCTGGGTGATAATGGGATTCGTATCTATCCCAAGGGTATTAGGCCAAAAGTGAACGCTATAGTGTGAGTGAATTTCGAACTCGCTTACAACAGAGAACCCTCTAATTAATTTTGTAATTTCAATACTTCATTTCTGACATCTGATGACGACCAGCAGCAATATCAAAATTGAAATAGTAAAGCTAATAATAGTAGTCTACATAATTTATGAAGTGATATCAATATTTTATCGGAGCAATTCTAACAAAAGAAATGATGCATCCTTTTGCCCTTTTCCTTTTAGTTTAAATAGTCGTATATGCATTCGTTTAGTTTGGTTTTTATTGGCAGATCAACTTCGGTGATTTAATTAATACCTAAGCCATCTTATTGATAAGCAGTGATATTATTTAGCCCAAAGCTTGGGTATAATGTGTTTAATAGCTTTTTTTAAAAACCAAAATGAATGTATGTGATAACGCGACTGGAAATCGAACTTGTTTACAACGAAGTCACAGTCCCACACGTTTGCCACAACACCACGGGACTCTTCACGTAAAAACATTGAAAAAAGTGTAATGTGAGTTTATTGGTGGTTTTTAACGTTGGTATTTTCTTAACGATTTTATATGTAAAATGTTATTGCCAAAGTAATGTCTAAGGTTGCCGAGCGAACCTTCTTATAAGGCTGGGTTGGACTAATGCACTTCTTATGCCATGGCTGGTCTCATACAATTTAACTCCTTTCATACCAAATGGTTTTCTACGGTTGAATTTTGAACGTGGAGTGCAGAATTAGCATGAATTAAGAAATTTGTCATATTTATAAAATCGACCAATACAGGGTATATATAAGATATAAAACAATTGTGATATCTTCCGCTCGATAAATGTATGAGTTCGTATATGAATCTTCGACTTCTCAGTTGACAACATAATTTGTTTTTTCTTAATATGATTTAGTAACCAATTTGTGTTCATTGCAATCAACTTCGACCGATCACAGTTGATTTATTGATACTTATAATTCCTCCGATATATATATATATATATATATATATATATATATATATATATATGCATATATATCATCATTATCATCATCTTGTTGTGCCACCAGCACGGATATCCCTGACACCCTCTCGCCACACCTCCCGATCTTTCATTGCTTCTGGCAGGTTCTCAGGGCTACATCCCATATCCTCACAAAGCTGCTGTATGTAGGTTCGGGCTGGTCGCCTTACTTTTGCTCGGCCATATGAGGGGGTCCATAGGAGAACATCACCTATGAGCTCGTCCCTGGTTCTCCAGCAGTATTCGGCATGTCTTGTTCGTCTAACTTTGACAGTTTTCATGATGAGGTAGGTGGCCGTACAGTTGGTGCTTTGTGGGGTGTTGCCTACACGATCTGTTTATTATTTCTCGCTGCATTCTTGTGTAGTTACTGTCAAGTTTTTTCTCCATCCGTTTCGTTAGTGTCCATGTAGTGCATCCAAACAGCACTATCGACAAGACCGCTGCTTGATATATATATATATATATATATATATATATATATATATATATATGCATGCCTGCGTGCGTGTGTGTGTGTGTTAATTTACTAAGCTTTTTGCTTAGATGTAGCACAAGGCCGCATGAATGGGGCACCCAATGAGAATCGAACTCACTCGTGTAGGTTTGCTAGTCTACCTTGCAAACCATTACACCACCCGAGGTGCCCAAGTGTGCGTGTGTGTGTGTGTGTGTGTGTGTGTGTGTGTGTGTGTGTGTGTGGTTAAAGAATGCGGAACCTTTCTTCATATGATCTTTTTTGTTTTTTCTCTAGCTTTCCCACTAGTTTCTTTGTGCTTTGATCCAATTGATAGAGAAGGTACCCTAAATGCTGATCCCAATGGTTTCCAATCATCCTGATCGATCGTCTTCGGAGCTATGATACTTTTCGTACATATTGTTTGCGTTTGTCTAATTTAGGTGAAATAGCAATTTTATTCGATGGGTTTATTATATTTGGGGGTGCTTTAATTAGCGTGTCAAATAAAGATGTTCATTAATGTATATATATATATATATATATATATATATATATATATATATATTACACTTGCACGCATGCACAGAGTCTCATAAATTCAGACACAATTATATATCCACATGTGTGTGAGGATGTAAATATGGGTCTGTGTGTGCGTAAATGCAAGTGTATGTATTATACATATGTATTGTTAATAATATATATATATATATATATATATTCATACAGATGTACATACGCATATAAACATGCATATATACATTAATTTAAATACGTACATGTTCGTGTATATATATATATATATATATATATATATATATATATATGTATATTATATTTGGTCCAGTTAAACCGGAGTTGGGAGTAATTCCATCAGGACAAGAAGGTATTCAAGCATGAATATTTAAAATTTTCCTGGTAAATATATATATATATATGTATATATATACTTGAATAGTGCACACACACACACACACACACACACACACACACACACACACACACATATATATATATATATATATATAAGCACATGTATATATATGTGTTCATACAGGTAGACATATGTACACATTTATACATATATATTTGCGTGTACGTGTGTGTATTTCAGACAAAGTATTTACTCATGTGCATCGTATATGTGCAATATATATATATATATATATATATATATATATATATATATATATGATTATGTGTGTGTGTTGTGTCTGTCCGTGTTTGTTTCATGTGTTTTGTATATATATGTGTGTCTGTGTCTGTGTTTGTGTGAATTCATCCGATTATATTTGTATACATATATATATATATGTGTGTGTATGCCTGTGAGAGAGTGTGTCAGCCAGAGTATCATATAGATTTATATACATATATGTGTGCGTGTGTGTATTATATAAATAAGTTTGTTTACGTGTGAGAGTGCGTGCATGCGTGCGTGCGTGTGTGTGTGAACCGAGAATGTATCGTTGTATATCTAGACCCTAGGCATGATAAATAAATAAGGTCTGCTGATTTCTTCTACATGCCGTTCCTTTGTTTTTCTTGTTTTTCTTGTTAGGTGGAAGTTGATGCGAGGGAATCAGCGTATCAGCTTCAACAAAGTTTGGGTAGACTGCTTACATATGTGATTGCTTAATCTTTTGGGAGCTTATTGAGTTTTATACGTGCAAGAACGAGATATCACCACTGATTTTTACACTAGATAGAAGAGAAACAAACAAAAAATTAAAAAAGATCATAAAATAAACAAAATAAAATAAAATAACGTGAGATTTGTTTTCTGGACTCACCACTTAGTCCTGCCGCTACCTTTTACAGTTTTAGATTGATATTCTAAATTCGGAGTCGAGTTGGATCACAAAATATCTGCTGGGCGTAAATATCGATTTCCGGTATTGTCAGCAATTGTAAAACAACGAAGCCAATCGAGATTTTACGAGGATTTTTTCCAATAAAATTCAATTATACCAGAAACAATTCTTTTAGATTTTATATTAACGTAAATGCCACCTTTAGTAGCTCTTAAGTTCTATGTCAACGAGATTCTTGTCAATTTATCTATATCAGAGTTAATAGCAAATATTTATTTACCCAATCGCTTCCACCACCGACAAGGTGGGACACAAGGTCAGTTTTTAAGGAGATTAAAGCTGGTTTGAAATCAGTATTCATTCATCGGGATTGGTTACCTAATCAAGGCCAAAGAATCCAGTCTGTCCTATTAGTTACCCCTAAATGGAGGAAAAATATAGATTCCCAAATGTTTCAGCAGGAAGTAAAAAAACTAAAAACCTTCTCAAGGATTTTGACTCATTAATTCTATTTCTAATTTCGATAAAAATCCGCGCTAAGCGCGCTTTTATATTAATTAATAGCAAATAAATATATAAGTAAGAATAAGTACTCGATAATTTGTGTTTAGTAGTCGTGTCCCTTAAGAAAAATTACAATAGTGCTCGCAAACGCCGATTTCACCATTATTATTGAGTAGCAAGTCGGGTGAGAAATTTGAAAGCGTTTCTCTATGCAAAATCAATCTTAGGATATTATTTTTTGGCTGACAGTCATCCTATTTCTTTGTATTATGATGTGTTTAATTTTTTGTGCTCCCTTATTTGATGTAAGATGTTTTGGCTTTATTAATATAGTGTGCATTTCTTTTCGTATTGTGCGTGAAGATGTAAGTTTGGTTTGATTTGGTTTCTCGTCGAAAAGCAGTTGTCCCACAATACAACTCATAACTGGGAAGATAAGGGGTTCAATTCCTTCTCCAATTATATTAATCCGTAAGTAAACGTAATAGCATCCCTGGAGTTTGAACACACTTACTACCATGTTGAAGACAATCACATTTGCCACTACTCAACAAGAACTCCTCCCTCTCTCAATTGATGTGGCAATATAAGGTTTTGTATGTATTATCAATGTATGTATATATTGGTTTTGTTGGTTTCTTTGTTTAATGGCATATCAACCTTTGTAGATTATTTAATGCCAAAGGCATTCTCCGGGAAGAACAGTAGTGGTACTATTCAACCCATAGCTGGGAGGATAAGAGGGTTCATACCTTTCCCAAGGGTATTTGCTCGAAAGTGAACATAATAGCGCGACTGGAGTGCGAACTCGCTTACTATATATATATATATGTTATAGTACATGGTAGTGTCTGTGACCCTAAATTTAAAAAAATCGTTATTTAACAATACTGCAACATTTGGTCCTCAAGAACCATAAACCTGTAGGAAAAAGAAAAATTTTTTTAAAAATTAAATTAAATTAAATTTAAGATAATTGTTAAAAATATGCAGAAACTACCAGAAGCTCCTGACAGGAAGATGAGGTGACGCATGTGCAAAGAAAGGGGACCGTCCCGACAAAAGAAAAAATCTCGTTCTCTTGCAGTAGTGACCAGCGAAGTGACAACACCTAAATCTTTCTTGCTACTGGTTAAAGGCGCCACGCGCTGTCTTTAGAAGACTTGTTGGCTAACCTTTCCACTAGTATCAGCCCTCTCTTTTACCAACGACCCACGACCCAAATAATGAACTCGTCAGAATTGCAACTAATGCACCATAAAGTGGACTTAAAAATTACGATTGAAAAACACTGGATCTAGACACCTCTCCCAAAGGCATCTAACACGTTGTTAACGCCTTGAACATCAAATTTGGAACAATATACCCAAAACTGACTAACACATTTTATCACCTTGTCAGGAGGATTCAACCATTTCATTTGTATTCAGGAAAAATTTCCACACCCAATGAATGGGTGTTGAACCCAGGAATAAATGCAAAAATATAAAAGATATCTTCGTCTCCTATCTTTTACTATCTTCTTCTTTCAAATAATTCCTTTGCAGCTTTCATATCCAAGACAACGTGGGGTAAGAATAGAAAAACCCAAAATGGAGTAAGATAGCAAACGGCAACACATGTTGCCTTGAGACCCCATAAACCTCTTATATATCTATATATATATATATATATATATAACTGAAGGAGGAACTCATGGTGTTATGGATTTGTCGTAAGAAATGGACATTGTGACATGAGTTCAAAACCTCAATGCGCCTGTTTGCATGTCATATAGCGCCAATACTATGAATCCAAATACTCTTTCCCACGGCCAGATGCTAACAAATAGTAGGACAGACTGGATTTTTACCTTGGTATGGCAGCAAGTCAAGGAAAATGAAAACTCTCAATTCAAATCTGTTAAACTCAGCTCAAAAAAGGCCTTCGGCTCATCCTGCTTGATATATATATATATATATATATATATATATATATATATATATATATATATATATATATATTACTAATCTAATATCTACCAGCATTCACGGTACCATAAAAAAAACGAAAAAACAAACCGCCAGGAACAAGAGATAAAAGTATCTCGAATCACCGCCCGGAGGAAAAAGAAAAGATGTTATAGGTGAAAAAGAAAAAAAAAGGCCAACCTCGTCCGACCCCTTGAAAAAAATCAAGGGATACGCAGTCAGTTGGTCAAAAGAAAACTAAAAACCTTCCGCGAATCCTGCAATGCTAAAATTACAAAAGTGCTCAACACAAGTGGAGCCAATTATAAAATTAATTTAAATCGCGAATCGGAAATCTTCTACTAAAGTTTCACCTTATCGGGTCATCAGGAAGCCTAACTCCAATTAATGCTAAAGGAGAAACCGCCGTCTTATATTCACCAAAAACCCACCTAGCTTAGAATTTACATAACAAATATATGTATATATATATATATATATATATAAACTCGCGATTTAAGTTAATTTTATATATATATATATATATAAGTTTTGGTGGCCGAAGTATAGGGGGAAAATCTGAGTGAAATATGTCAGTTCAACGGTCTCATTCGTATTTTAACGAAAATATGGCTGGCTATGTATTCATGCTACTAGAAAAAGGGAGATAATTCTCTTTTATCCTACACAGTATAAACAAAACCATTTTTTTTTTATTTTCACAATTTTGATGAAATTTAAATGGCTCAGACGCCTGTAGGAAAAAATAGTTTTCTTTGATTCTTGCAGTCTATTTTTCAAAGTCATATCGAAAACTAATCATTTTCAAAGATTCTCAGAAATTACAAAAAATTGGAAAATTCTTTTCCTTGATATCATATCTTAATTTGTGATTAGTCTTTTGTTAATGCCGTTTTGCTACAACTAAATGAAATTTGCCGGCTAGAGTCAAGAAAACATCCTTCTTACGTGTGTCTAAACCATTAACATTTCATTAAAAACTGCAGATATGATAAAAATGTTTCAGTTTAACCCTATATTTTTTGTCTATACCACACACACACACGACTACACACAAACACACAAACACACACACACACATATATATATATATATATATATATATATATATAATTACCTTTTTTTCAACCAATTCTTCAAAGGATGGAATATTTGTTATCGTCTGTCGATTGGATGCAAACTTTAAAAAAGTCAAAGCTTACGAGCAGAAAATCGAGCTGACTTATTATGTCCCTAGTAGTAGCCAAACTTCGGAAGCAATGAAATGGCTATCTTTCAATTTATGGTATAAGTTTAGTCATCTGGTTTCAAAGGTTTCACAATAAAGCATGGATGCTGCGTTGCAACGGAGAAATTAATATACTTTCAGCTTCGACCGTTGCTCAATATTTTTTCGACGGTTAGATTTTTCCTGGATAGTAAAGGTGACAATTTACGGCCGACAGCGTGAATCTTGACCCTTGGAAGATATCAATATTTTTAACCGGCCAATTTTTAGAAGCCAAAGGACTGGAGAAATATGTAAAGAGGGCAGACGGCGAAAGAAAGAGAGAAAAGAATTGAAGTGCTTGAGGCAAAACTAGAAATAATAGCAATCAGAGGGATGGATCATAACGGCAGATGGGTTGGGAAGCAGACTATTAACTAGATATATGATTGCAAATATGAATATATACATGCTTACGTAGCTATAATATACGATGTATCAGATGAATGCGTCCAAAGAATCCTCTGGTAAACAGATCAAGCGTGAGGTATATATAATGGGAGACAGGGTGAAAGAAAATAAGAGACTGATATGAATTTGTTCAATCAGCATATTATTGAATGCTTCTTTTGCTCTTTGTGTGTCTATCAATCTATTATATAGATAAAAGTTATATACTCCAGTTTTTGCTAATATAAAGCAATTTTAAGCAAAACGTATTATTTCATTCAATAAAAACAAGTTTTATTTTATTATTTCTGGTTTTATGGATTTCTTTTCATTTAATACGTTTTTTTTTAATGATAAACGTGTGAGAAATATGAAGCTGACAAAAACCGTGACACGTCCTACATTTTATGAGATCTTAAAACCAGCCAAAGTACTCCATGATATGGCTTCGCTAGCTGGCAAGTCTCTGAATAATACGCACACTTATAATAAAGATAGATTGATAGATACATAGATAGACATATATAAAAAAAACACTCTATATATATATATATATATGGAGAATAGTAGATTTGGATGAATCTGAAAAGATGATAAAAAATAGTGAAAAAGGGAATAAATCAAAGAGTTCCAACGGGTTTAGTTGTAATATTTCGTTCTTTATCCATGGAAGAGTCTAAAGAAGTTTTTCCTTGAATAAAGAAGGAAATATTACTACTAAACCCGTTGTAAGTGTTTAATTTATCCACTTTTCCACTTATTTCTAACATATATACATTCAAGATACCTTTTTAAATAATAAAATACCATTTCTTGGTGTTCTAATAGACACAAGCAATATTGACCGATTTATCACCTCCACATATAAAAAATATATCAACATTAATCCCTGCACCCTCAATTTTCAAAGTGAATGCCCATTCGTTATATAAGAGTAATCATTAAATCACTTATTTTCAGAGCTAAGTTACTATCCTCCGCTAAAGTATCTTACTTAATGAACTTGAAATTATTAAACAAACCCTTATCAATTATGTGTTTCCCAAATACATCGTTGATACCGAAATTTAAAAAATTCACTAACAAGCCTGAACAACATAACATAAACAATACCCTAAACAGTAAACAATCAATAAACCTTCAATACAAAAACCAATTTCATAATAATTATAAGATAGACGTACATATATTAAAAAACCTTATCCCAAAAAATGTTCTCCCGACCGATCCTACCAAAAAAGTAAGACTTATAATTTACTACAACAAATTAAAAACCTACCACCTAATTATTTCCAATAACACTTCCCAATCCACTGAATATCTTGATAGGACAAACATTGTATATATGTTCAAATGTCCCTTGGGAGACTGTGTCTCCAAAGAAAATAATGCATATGTTTGTCTTACCACTTCAACTCTTTCTAGACGACTTACAATGCACTTTAATTATTTAAGATCCATAGCCTTATACCTTAAAACCCGTTCTATTCCTAAATCCAAGTTTAGAAAAGTTCTAGTTAAAACACCGCTATAATAGCACATAAAATAAATAAGCTACGACTACAAATCCTAGAAGCCCTACATATAAAAATCTAAAATCAATTGAATTATTTTGAAAATAGCGACAATATTTGGAAAGGCCTTTAGGTGTTTTTTTTAAATGTTCCATATTTTCTTGATAATATTCTATTTCCGTTGATATCGTTCTGTTTTTTTAATTTATCAGCATCTCACTCTATCCAACTCAGCCTCTGAGTAGTTTTGTTATGTTATAAAAACCAAAAATCCTTTCAAACTCTTTAAAAACACTCTTTTCACATGCAAGCACCCCCTGATGATGGTCTATGAAAGGTCTGAAAGCGCTCGGCACAATTTTGGTAAATCCATCGACTAATTACAACCTGAAACCAAGACACTTATCAGGTAACTTGAAAGGATCTCAATAAAATCATATAGACACAATGTGTCTTTATTATTAAGTAAAACATGCTTATATATATATATATATATATATATATATTAGAAAAATTGGCCGGTATATATATATATATATATAAATATGATCATTGATGAGATAAAACTGGCTGTGTCAATAATAATTGATGGACATCACCTGGAATCTTAAGAAACGCATGTATAAAAAGCTTGACGAGAACTGCACAAGAATGTCATGTGTTATCTTGAACAGATCCTGGAAACAGTATACTACAAAAAGCACTTGAGCAACCACTTACCTCCTATCTCAAAAATCATCCAAAAGGAACATGGTATGCGGTCTCCTACTGGAGAAGTAAGGACGAAATTATAATCGACGTTCTTTTATGGACGAACCGATGAAAGAACCGGTGTTAGCCAACCACCAAGGACTGTTATACGTCGACTCGTAACTGACACTGGATGCTGTCAAAAGAACCAGTAATACATTTACTTAAATTTTTCCGCTAAAAGTGTTTTACTTAAGTAAATATTATATATATATATATATATATATATATATATATGTGTGTGTGTGTGTGTGTGTGTTTAAAAAGTGTTTTCGTGGTAGATCCAATGAGAGACATATATCTATATATATATATATATATATATATATATATTATAACAGTGCTGGTTGTCATTAAATCACGTAGTTGTTTTGTATCAAACCAAGTGCTGCAATATCCAGTAAAAACAGCGCGATGAGTTTGTACCTTCATATACGCATGCACTATATGCAAGCCACACATAAGCACACAATAATACGCAAATATAACCCACACACACAAACGCACATACCCTCACTCAATCACACACTCATACACTTACAATCGTACGTAATGATTCCTACAAAATCCCAACGGTTTTTGACTATTTTTTCGAATTTCGATTCATTTTATTTTGTTAAGTGTCAGATGATTGTTGTTTTGTAAAAAAACTCCATGAAATCTAAGTGTCGTAGTCTAAATTCCATGGAATTAGATTTATAAATCAAATATATATATATATATATATATATATATATAAATGTTATTAGGACTCGTAACTCCGTCTTGGGAAGACGTAGACACAGAGGTGGCCATGTCCCCTGTAGGGGTTACGTACCTTCAAGACACAAAGTGGTCATGCAATTCACCACTTGTTAATTCAGCATCGGATATATGTGGCACGAACCGGTGGCCCAGTGATAGAGTTTCGGCTTCTGCATACTTCGGTTGCTGGTTCGATCTTCAGTGGTGGAGATCACGGTGTGCACTGCTGATGAGACCTAATAAGGTAGATACAGCATTTCAGTGCTTCGTATGTCGCAAGTAGGTGTCTACTGGATTTTCTTGTCATGATAACTCTAAGATAACATCAATTCATCTATTTAAAGATTATATATATATATATATATATATATATAGAGAGAGAGAGAGAGAGAAGGAGAGTGATAGAGACAGACAGCCATGTAGACAGACAGACTGAAAGTAAAGGACAGGTTCGGATATACTCAAGAGCAGACTGAAAGTAACCATACAGGCTTTCGATTAAGTATAAAACCATAAAAACATATTGAAGAGAAATAAGTAATTAAGGTCTTGGTAATCCTTAGGCAGCCCGTTTTACGTTTCTGTGATAGATACAAACAATCTTAGTATATTTACTTATAGATATCGATAACGTCTCAAAACGATAACAATCTTAATAAGTTCTAATAAATTACAGAGAGTTAAATATACACAAACATAAAGACGTGAATATATAAATCGAGATAATAAAATAAGACAGGTCTATAAACCAAATCTATAAATGAACAATAACTATATGAAAATAAACTGATAGATAGCGATATGTAGTCATATGAATATGTACTTAGAATCAATAGAAATATTACCTGATGTTACACAAGGATTTGAGGAACTGTAAATCAGACAAGCCAAATATCATCATCATCATCATATCGCGCTGGTAGCACGGATATCCCTGACCCTCTCTCGCCACTCCTCCCTATCGTTCATCGCCCTAGGTAGGTGTTTAGGACAGCATCCCGTATCCTCACATAGCTGCTGAATGTATGTTCGAGCTGGTCGTCCTGCTTTTGCGCGGCCATGTGTGGGGATCCATAAGAGTACATCTCTTATGAGTTCATCTCTGCTTCTCCAGCAGTGTCCTGCATGTCTGGTTCGTCTAACTTGAATAGTTTTCGTGATAGGGGGCAGGTGGCCGTACAGTTGGTGTCTTGTGGGGTGTTGCTGCCAGGACTTGTTCAGGATTGCACGCAGCATTCTTCTGTAATTGCCATCTAGCTTCTTCTCCAGCCATTTTGTTAGCATCCATGTAGTGCATCCATATAGCAGTATCGATGTGACCGCTGCCTGGAAGAAACTGCGTTTCATTTTATCGGTTAGGTCTGATTTCCATATAAGCCAAATATATGTACTTTTATTCGGTATGCTTTGAGGCAAGACACTTTTTGAATCAGTGCATTGATTCATAAGTTAACTGTTCCAATGATAAAAAAAAAAAACTTTTGCGCTAAAAATATATCATGAATAATTCTAATTCAAATTTTATTGTAAAGTTTCATTTCTTGGATTATTCGAATTGGCTAATTCTTTCACTAGGATTGTAATTCACGCATCGGATTCTGCCAAAAATTAGAATAAAATAAACATTTGAAATTTTGTCGAAAAAATGGACAATGAACAGTCCCATGGCAGGGATTTTTGAAGGACCGATTTCACTGTCAATTATTTGAAGTGGCTCTTATTTGCTTGCATTTTTATTTACAAATTGAATACTACATTAAAATCAACATTTTAAATTTATACGATTAAATTTTAGATAGAACTCCGTTAGTGGACGCACAGATAAAGATACTTATGTACGAATACATTCTTCTCTCTCATTCTTTATTTCTCTCTCTCTCTTTCACGCACACACACACATACACACACACACACGTATATGTATTGTAAGAAACAAGATAATGAAACAAGATAAAACCTCATAACTCAGATTTTCACGTCGTCAGTCGTCAGGTAAGTTTGTATGTTATCATGTTCATCTGGCGAGCAACAGTGTGAAATTCTAAGTCGTGAGATCTTTTTTAAATTTTCTTTTATTTATAGTGTTCTATACTTGAAATATATAGTAGTATTGCGCTGTAAAGATGGAATACTGTAAAGATTATACGGGAAGGGAATGTTTTAGAGGTAAATTTTCATCATAATTGCACACACACACACTCACACACACAAAAACACACACAAACACACACTTTTCGTATAAAGGTTATCGTCGTCAGAAATGAACACAGCAACCAGGGTTCAAATCTTGCATGAGGCTGTTTGTATTTCACATAGCACTAATTAACTTGGTTACTATTCTCCTTCCAGCTATAGTAGAACTGGCTGGGATCTTAAACCTTTGTATGGCAACCGGTTTAGGAGAAAGAAAACTCTGAATTGTAAAACTCAGTTTAAAAAAATTGACCTATTGTCATATCTTACGAGTGCCGAGGTTTAAGTAAATAGTTATAATAATTATTACTGCTAAACTGATGACAACGAACGGGTACTCAACACTCCGAAGACCTTCAGAACCAGAACCTAACTAACATAAATTGTTTAGTTTTATATCCACGTTTTATGGGTGGGGGGTAATTACTGGAAGAAGGATGGAAAGACAATAACACACATAAATAAATAGTCAACATCGTTGGAGGAACAGAGACAGTCAGGATAGAAAGGGAACTACTAAGATTTTTACCTTAATATTTTTCTTATTCTTATCTCTTTGGCAGAATTCTCTGGTCTTCTATATCGGAACTTTTTCGGGTTGTCTTGGTCTGCGTGTCCGCTTCTGTCATTATGAATGGACACAAAGACTTTGTTGTATTTTCGACATCTTTATTCATCCAGTATCCAAAGTCAGCCGCACGGCTGGAGAAAGATTTTAATCGTTGGTACGCTACGGTCCCCCAGACTACTCTAAATTAACTTTACAGAACTGGTAGAACCAACCAATCAGAGAACAGGGATTAATTTTTATAAATCAAATCACTGATTATCGTCTACTACTCTTCTAACGAATCACCAGCTAACTTTTTAATTCTTGCCCAGTAAGCTGGGGCTGTAGAATACACCGACTGCACCTATGCAGAGGGGTAAGACCCTCCCCAAATGAGTGTCCTAGATATGACACTAAACAATCTGATGATGAGGTTCCAGTGATGCTGGAGCTTTGTGGAATGCGGAGTACCCCTTAATTGCCATCGCTCCCAGGTCCATTCTTGCCCGGCGTGGTAGCACCAGATAGGGCCCTATCAATGGGTTGAATAGAACTAACGGCATACTTACGCTAAACTGAATTGTTTGACTAAACTGAATAGCTTGAAATAGAAATTAAACTGCGGGCTTATGCTAAACTGAATTATTTGAAATAGAAATGTTTTTGGACATTGAAACTGTATTTACACTAAACTGAATTGTTTAACATAGAACTGTTTTGACATGTAACTGTGTGTAAACAAAATCTGTACTTATACTAAACTGAATTAGCTGAATTAAAACTGCTTGACTAAAATGAAAAGCTCAAAATAAAAATGTTTTTCACAATTAAACTGTACTTACATTTAAACTGCGTGCTGATGCTAAACTGAATTACTTGAAATTGAACTGTTTTTGACATTGAAACTGTATTTACACTAAACTGAATTGTTATATATAACTGCTTTATTAGTTTGAAATATAAAAGTTTTTGACAATTAAACTGTGTACCCATGCTAAACTGATTATTTACATAAAAATGGATTTGGCGTTAAATAACCTACAAAGGTTGATATGCCATAAAACCCAACAACAAACAATAACTTTTGAATTCGTGTATTTTAAATTCAAGACAAACTATTCGAAATTAAAAGTGACCTATTCATTATGTAATATGAAAAGCTGATTAGGAATAGACTTGGATAGATAGATAGATAGATAGATAGATATGAACAGAGATAGATAGATAGCTAAATAGATAGATAGATGCAACAAACCAAAGAAAGAGGGGAAATATAGAGAAAGAGGAAGAGCAAACTAAATCAAGCCGTTTAGTTTAAATTGCCAAATCTCTCTATTAAGACATCTTTTTAGTAGGCAAATCATGTTCTGTAATGATATTTGTCTAGTCGCTCAATTAAAACTTTTAGTGCGTAAAGGAAAAAGTATGTAGGTATATTGAGGTTCAGAACCTTTCTGCCAACCCACTAACCCTTCATTTCCGTTAACGATGAATTATTTTCCTGGTCTCTAACGGCAATAAGAATTACTGAGAAAAAAATTATGATCAACTTACTAAAAAAAAAAAAAAAAAAAAAAAATCACTCGTAGCTTAAAAGAGAGAAATATCGGTCATATAAACGAATACTGTTATACTTAGATCTAAAAAGCGTTGTATTTTTGGACATTAAAACATGTAGATAAAATTAAATCCTTTGTAGCATCTCTCATATCCCTAAACAACCGTCAAAACTTGGTAACATTGTCCTGAAATTCTAGATCAAGCATATACTGTTTTGGTATCGCAGTGGAAGAGAGAGTGAACTCAGTCAAATATACTTTCCTTCAGTTCATGGAATTTTTCCTTCATAACCTCGTACCATTTCCTTTTAATTCTTCTTTTTCAGTATGTATAAATATGGCTGACTGAAATAATTTTGCCAATAGATTCACACATTGGACTTTAAAACTGAATATTTCTGGCATATCATTGTTACGATATGAGGTCAAAAAGAAGGTTGACGGAACCAAAAACGACATGAAGAGAGGCCAACTAGTTCACCTTGGGAAAATTTCCGACATGGTCAAAAAATACCACTCACTTTTTCACTGCTTTTGAACCTTCTTCTACACAGGTTTCAAATCAAAAAGACGGTAAACAGTATTTTTTACTCAATGGAAGAATTGCTATCCACACCAATGGATTTGCTATCTCCGCAATTTTAGTTCTTCTTTCTCTTCTCCTGGTTAATACCAGACATTTTTGAAAATTCATGGACTGTTTCAAACACCCACCGCGAGAGTTTATGTGATTGACTCACAAAACAGAACGTCAGGTTTCCCTGCTGGTGAGAATCTGCAACTACATTACATTATACATTATTTTATTAAAAGCGTCTCTGATGTAAAATATCGTCCTGCGCTATGGATTTCTCAAATAGCTCTTTTTTGTGACTGTGATACGAGGAGGCAAAAGTTTGCGCTAAGGGAGAACTAGGATGGATTCAGAGATACTACAGAAGCATGTTCCAACTTAACGAAGAAGCTAGACCGCAGTTGTTTTTTTTTCCCCCCAGCTGATTCGATAACAGCAGATATTTTAACGCTTGAGGTGAATTGTGCTTTAGTGTTTCGTCACCCACATCTGACGATTAGCCTTTACCGACATAGCAGTCGTTGATAACTACACTTCATTTTCCATGTCAGGAAGATTTCAGTCTTATGAATTTATTAGTTGAACTGTCAATGTATTTGTCTTAAAATAGCCTTTTCCACGGAAGACTTACGAGTTGAAAAGCCAGGAGATACAAGCAAAACATTTGTCATTTATCACGGCATATAAGACGCAGGGGTGTATAAGACGTACCCCAGTTTCACCAGAGAAAAATAATTAAAACAAAGTACAAATGTTAAACCTGAGGAAATTGAAATTATGAATATTATCAATGATAACACTTTTAATCTGCATAGTAGCCCTTAAAATTATGACAATAGGTATATGAAAGTTACTCAAAAGTCTTAACAATTAGGAGTTGCCGGGTAGCTAATTTCGGCCGAATATCGTGCATTTTAAACCTACATATGGCATAAAAGATGCACGGGAATTTTAAATAATATTTTTAGTTAAGAATATGCTTTATATGCCCACATATGCGGTAAGTTGTTTTATACTGAACCGAGGTAAAATTGAGTTACAATTATTCGATATTTTAATTTAAGGCCATATTTTGTGTGTTATTTTTTGGATTGTTGCATTAATCTTTATTGTTGTTAGTTGTAGCTCAACGTTACGGCTGCTGTATCCTCCGAGCATTGTCAGAGGTCCCTTTTTTATCTGATTATGGAAATGATCTAACCTTGGATATCATTTTAAAGTCTGACTCTTGGTCAAACAAGGTGTTCAAGAAATAAGAATATGTTATTGCCAAAAAAAAACTGATTTCCTGTCATATCAAACCTCAAGCTGAATATTTGGGTAAATACATAATTTTTTGTCAATAGACTTAAATCAGTGTTTAATAGAAGTTAAAAATATCGAACATTTTAAAGTGAATATTTCTGGTAATAATTATGTTAATTCTTCTAACAAAGATGCAGACTGGGTTGTGTGTCAAGACTGATATATATATATATATATATATATATATATATATATATATATATATATATATATATATTGACACCTGAAACTTAGTCTAACGTAAAGTTGGACGGGTTTCGATCCCGGCTTCGAGCGTCCTGCGTGTCTAGCCACACTGAAGAGTTCTGATAGAACAAAATAGTCTGTCTGTGGACTACAATATATACGCTCCCCCATGGGGGTTGAGCACTCTGGCGAAGGAATTGTCGGCCGCCGCTAGTGTAATGCAAAGTTCTTCGAAAGAATTAAGCACTCTGGTAGCCGATAGGGTATAAAATATGTGAACAAAGGCTGCTGCTGTTGCTAAATAAATACCTTAAAAATTCCCTTTGCCAACGTGGTCCGCTTGGTGGCCGAGAGGTCTGAAACTTTGTCTAACGTAAAGTTGGACGGGTTTCGATCCCGGCTTCGATCGTCCTGCGTGTCTAGCCACACTGAAGAGTTCTGATAGAACGAAATAGTCTGTCTGTGGATGACAATATATATATATATATATATATATATATATATATATATATATATATATATATATATGAATAATTACAGAGCCAGAAGTAATCTACCTAACTGGATCATCAGGATAATTCTCAATTAAGAGGGTTGGATCAAACTATATTTGACTGATTAAGAGGCTGACAGAAAAAAATTAAAGAATTAGCATATTAAAAAAAAGAAGAAAAAAGTTATATTTTACCTACAAAGTACCAAACGTTTTTTTAAGCCTACAAACACTAAGTATCTCCGAACATTTGTAGAGAAATTAATTAAGATTATTGTAAGAAGCTATAGCTAGTTTTTCCTCTATACATAGTTGTATTTTAATTACCTGCCTAATATTGACCAAATGTTTATTATCTCCCATTTTAATAGAGTATCTGTACAAAGATTATTTCTAATTTTCCTCATGAAGTTAGATAAACTAGTTCTGTGTCTATAAATTTCATGAGAAAAACTATTTTTATGATTGTAATGTTTTCTTTCGAAAGGTCCTTGTTTAGAACCTACATATACATTATTATCATTACAACTAAAGTTACTACTTTTTGGTCTGCAACTATATACCTCCACCTTGTACACTAGATGGAATCGCAAACTTCACTAACTGTTTCAAATTGTATATGTGACAGTACTGTTTGACTTACAGTTTTCGACTATTGATTCCTGCAGTTTTTATCCGATAAAGGTAGATATCCTAATTAAATACCACAGTTACACCTCAGATCCCGCATGTTACGGTTGATGATCGTTTAAACTTGTCAGTGGTCAGACTACGATCTGGATTATCAATGTGGGGTGTAATGGGACCATTTTTAAAAGCACATTCAAATGTTATATTATGTATTCATTCCTTGATTTGTGTTTGATTGGGTTGGGTCTGGTTTTTATGGCATATTGTAGGTTATCAAATGCTAAACCATTTTTATAAAATATATGATTTCTTAACACATTTTGGAGATGACATTTTAAACAAGCCTAACCTGATGTTTTTTTGGCACAGAGTTAACTGGTTTTACTTAATTCAAAACAATTTAGTTTAGCATAAATACATTTCAAACAATTCAATTAAGCATAAGTACAGTTTAGATATCATCATCATCATCATCATCATCATGTCGCGCAGCCTGCGCGGATATCCCTGACTGTCTCTCGCCATCTCTCCCTATCATTCATCGCCTCCGGCAGGTCTTCAGGGTTACATCCCGTGTCCTCACATAGCTGCTGTATGTAAGTTCGTGCTGGTCGTCCCACTCTTGCACATCCATGAGTGGGGGTCCACAGGAGTACATCGCTTATGAGCTCGTCCTTGCTTCTCCAGCAGTGTCCTGCGTGTCTGGTTCGTCGAACTTGTATAGTTTTTGTGATGGGGGGCAAGTGTCCGTATAGTTGGAGTCTCGTGGGGTGTTGTCGCCAGGACTTGTTTAATAAAAAGTTTAGATATAAACAGTTATATTTCAAATATCTCAGTTTAGCATAAGTACACAGCTTTTCATTTATACACAGTTAAACGACCAACAGTTCTATTTCAAACAATTCAGTTTAGGTTAAGTACAGTTTTTTTGTTAACACATGGTTAAATGTAAAAATAGTTCAATTCAAACAATTCAGTTTAGCATAATTACACTGTCTAAATGTCAAACAGTTCTATTCGACTTAGAGGTGGGACCCTATCAGGTTGTACCATTTAGGGAAAAGAGTGTACCCGGTAGCAATGAAAGTATACTCCGCATTCCCCAAAGCTCCAGCATTACTGAAGCCTCATCATCAGATTGTTTTGTGTCATTATCAGGACACTTGTTAGAGGAGTCTTACCCCTCCACAGAGATGCAGTCGCTGTATTCTACAGCCCCAGCGAACTAGGCGATAATTCTTGGGACTCCAAATATATATATATAAATATATATATAGTTTTCATCGTTTATACATTTATTTATTTTTATTTTTGTGGTAGTTTTTGCAAATATTATAGAAATGATTCCTATCTATGTCAATACTTTCAAGACTCGTCGATAATATATAAAGATTTGTGAATGTATCGATCAAAATTGATATTCACTGAATTGAGATAATATTTTACCGAGAGATTGAATCTCCAAGGACCTTTTCTGCCCGAAGACAAAACAGAGCTGATCCCAAACCCGAGAAACGCTGGGTAATCTGATGGATGAACGACTTGATAAATCTTTTCAACATACTCGAATTTTTTGTCATCATTTCACGCATAGACATGCTCATGCCTGAAAGCACACACGCACACATTATATATATATATATATATATATAATATATATATATATATATATATATTGTTACGAACATGAAAAAGTGATTTGTTCATTTTCTCTTTTTTCCCGTAAGCTTGTTCTTCTATGCTGGAGGAAGGAGATATCCATTTGACTGACAGCGACCCACAAAAGCAAATTGCTGAATGATCAGGTCACTGAGTAGTAAAATAGAAGAAATGGATCTATAAACAGTAATAGTTTAAGAACCGACGACGAGCTCTCTTTTTACCGTTGATTTCGAACAATTCTCAGAATAAATCCCGCCATTCCGTCTATTGTAAAATATTTTATTTCGTCTTTTCACACGTGATTGCGTGGTTTCTGTTTTTCCTTAAATTTCGGAAGCTTGCCCCAGACAGCTTTTGTGTTATTGGACAAGGTTCACACACTTTATTTTGGAATAAATACAAAAAGGCTTAGATCGAATTTCTTCTTATGCTTTACTTTTCTGGTTTCCGCGATAGTGTTAAGTTTGATGTTCATTGTTGATCTGAATTCCAGCTGTCCTGTGTTAGTTTTGAAATTCGGATATTACCATCTTCAGCACCTGGTTTGGAAAGTCGGTAAGCCGTGTTGCTTTGAAAGGTGACTTAGTGACAGGAAACGTTTCGTAACATAATATATATATATATATGTGTGTGTGTGTGTGTGTGTGTGTGTGTTTTGAATACCCACATACAAATATACAAATATAAGTGGAAACATAATCAAAGATAATGACGAACTTCAATGAACGAACGAACGCACTTCTTTAAAATATGATGTTACTCTCACACTTTATTCTCGAAAGGGTTGATGTTTCTGTCGTGTGTGAGAGATGAGTGAAGACAGGGAGAGATTGCTATATTGACCCAACTTTTCTCTTGACCATAGCACGCTGTGTTATCTTCAAGAACCCACTTATTACTTCTTCTGCATCTTGGCCAGAGTTCTTCAACCAGGGGTCACTGAGGGCCACAGCCCTTAGTCTGCAAGCTGGCCCTCACTCTGGCCTTTCTGTTCCGAACTAACTCAACTGCTAACGCCCACTTGCTTCCGCTTTTTCTTCCGCTTATTTACAAAGGTGCATTTCTTGATTGACGGCTCGGTCAAGGGTCAATATATAACATATGTATGTATATCTATACACATTAGGTATGCACTAAGTCTTATGTTTTTTAATTAAAACACTCTCTACGTTTTGCAAATAAATAAGTATTTCTCATGTACATTTTTGATACCAAAATATTTCATTCTATTGTACCATATCCACAATTAACGCTATGTGTGAAATGAACATATAATGTTCATAACGATAGAACATATAAAGAATATAGGAATCTCGAAATTCGAAAACACGTAACGACTTCTTGTTCAAGTACGAAACCTTTTTATTAACTTTGAGTTAAAGGTTTCGATATAAGGAGGAGAGACACAATCTTCTATGCCGTCTTATTCATTTGGCCCCCATCTCGTGCGGCCCCCATAAGGGCGCAAGTTCGCCTCGCGTCTGCGAGCTCCAAAAGTCGAACCTCTTCGTTTGGTATCTAATCTCCGACTCTTTCTCTCTTCAAATTCTCCCACAAACTTCCGCGTGCTTTCGGTGCGTGACTTCACCCGCACCTTGTCACCCAGTATCGTCAAGGACTGTTATGACATCTGAGTGACACCTCCATCCGCCCACGCGCACCCGCGTTAACACCTGCTTCTACACCCAAACAACCCATATGCTAAGCCGAAAGGTTCTCAGCCTAACTAAACTCAAAGGCATGAACCGAAATCCCTCGGCTATTTTATAAGACTATTACAAACTAAAATATACATTATTTCTGGTGGAATATTATGTACGTACACCGTTTAGTATTATTTAAAAGCTAACATAAAAACTACATGTCTATATTTGGAATTCATAGTTTCATTGGTGTGCATGTTAGTAAGAAATAATGCGTAATATTGTTAGGGAGAGATCATAAGTTGCAAATTAATTAAGTATTAAAAAAAGACTCCAATCAGATGAAGGAGAAGTTGATAAAATGCAAAATATCGTCTGGTAGGCTAGATGAAAAAAAAAAGATATGCTTAATCCAGCATTCCACAATGGAAACAACAATTAACCAAAATACGCCAAAATCAACAGACTTTGTAAGTTATTTAAGAGGTTGGTTGGCGCTGGTTATTTTCTTGTGCTATTTAATGTCAAAACCAGAAGGACAATCATGGTACTATTAACCCTTAGCTGTAAGAATAAGCTGCTTCATACCTTTTGTAAAGGTATTAGCGTAACACCATGGCAGCATCTCGAACATCCATGGATGGTGACACTTCTTCAAACACAAGACGACTCAGCAGCTTCAGATACGAAGGTGTTTTATTCGGACCCAACATTTTATAGCAGTAAAAACAAACACGAAAGAGAGAGGAAAACATTGTAAAGGTCTATGAATGAACCCCGGCTTGACAGACACACTATAAAGATAATCCCCAACCTTTTTCACTCTGACAGACTCGACTTAAACTGCCTTCTGCAATTGTCGTCTGCCCGCAGCTCCAAAATTAATCCTGTTTATCATCATCATCATCATCATGTCATGCCGCTAGCACGGATATCCCTGACCCTCTCTCGCCACTTCTCTGGATCGTTCATCGCCTCTGGCAGGTCTTCAGGGCTATATCCCCTATCCTCACATAGCGGCTGAATGTATGCTCGTGTTGGTCGTCCTGCTTTTGCCCGGCCATATGTGGGGGTCCATAGGAGTACATCACTTATGAGCTCGTCTCTGCTTCTCCAGCAGAGTCCTGCATGTCTGTTTATATAATCTATTTTATAATCCTGTTTATTAATTATTTCATTCAGTAAAACGACATCTTAATTATAGCATCATTGTCTGTCTTACTCAAATCAGAAACACTTGATTATAAATATTTACCAACCCCTCCACTCGGGCAGCTTATGACACAAGTTCAACTTTTAAGCGGTTTGAATTCAGAGTTTTCCTTCTCCTAGACTAGTTGTCTCACCAAGGCTGAAGAACCTAGTCTGCCCAACTATTTAACCATAGCTGGAGGGAGAATTATTGGATTCATACCTTTCCCAAGGGTATTAGTGCTATGAGAACAGCAATCAGTCTCGTCCAGGATTTGAACTTGTGTCGCCGTGTCCATTTCCTACGACGATAACCATTACATCACGGGCACCTCGTCTTAAACACCAGATTAGTTTATGTTTAATATCCTGTCCAGAACTATTTTGACATGTCTCATCCGGCAAACATGCTACCCTATGACCTTTTTCGACTGAGAACACATACACTCAAAAATTTTTATCAACTTGAAATTTTACCGAATAAAATGATTAATATAACCAATTATCACCCTAACTATTTTACATTAGTTCAAAAATTGGTCAACTAAAATTCGAACTCGCTGAAAAGAATTTGTTGTCCAGCACTTATACCACTTCGCCACACTTGGTAACATGAAAGCTAAAGAGATTGTCTAAACTACTAAAGAATCCCTGGACTTTTGGGTTGCATTTAGTACTTAGAGTCCCTCATTTTTCAAACTACGAGTATGAACAGTGATCATTTTTTCTTCAAAGAAAACATCGGACAGTTTCCCATACATATACATATCCTTTCTTTTCACTGTTTTTGTTTTTATTTTTTCTTTAATTTCCGTCAGAGTCGCAGTTTATGGAGATACGAAATGGTGATTGTAAATACCAATCACTGACCGAACTGAACAGAGAATTTTTTTCGTACTAAAGAACACATTCCTGACAGATCTGAACTTATATGCGTCATTGCAAATAGTTATAGAGGTTGGAATCCCAGATCGTAGGTCGGGCCAAATAAAACAGAAAGTAGCAGCCACTCACACGCAAACAGACGTACATGTGCGTACACACAGAAAGAGCGGTGTGTTCAAATCTTTTGACATATCGATGAATCATTTGAGGTCAATATAAAATCGTATTTCCATTCCCATATTTTTCGTTCTCTCATCTACAGAAACAATTTATGTTTGTTGTTCATTTACTAAGCATGGGCATAAGTAATTGTAGTGATCAATGCCGATAAATTCCACACACACACACACACACACACACACACACATATATATATATATATATATATATGTATATATATATATATCATCGTGTCGTGCCGCTAGCACGGATATCCCTGACCCTCTCTCGCCACTTGTCGGAATCGTTCATCACCTCTGGCAGGTCTTCAGGGCTACATCCTGTATCTCACATAGCTGCTGTATCTATGTTCGAGCAGGTCGTCCTTTTTTTTGCCCGGCCATATGTGGGGTTCCATAGGAGTACTGCACTTATGAGCTCGTCCCTGCTTCTCCGGCAGTGTCTTGCATGTCTGGTTTGTCTAACTTGGATAGTTTTCGTGATGGGAGGCAGGTGGTCGTATAGTTGGTGCCTTGTGGGGTGTTCCCGCCAGGACTTGTTCAATATTGCTTGCAGCATTTTTGGGTAATTGCCGTCTATCTTCTTCTCCAGCCGTTTAGTTAACATCCAAGTAGTGCATCTATACAGTAGTATCGATACGCCCGCTGCCTATATATATATATATATATATTAGCAATGTTGGCGACTTATAAATTGTTATTCTAAATCTCCAGGGAAGTCCTCGAGATGTAGTGCTAAGCGTTCTGAACTACGTCCTAGATGTAAGCGGGTTCGAATTCCAGCCGAACTATTATGTTCACTTTCGGACTAATACCTTTCGGAAAGTTTTCTAACTGTCTTATCAACCAATTATGAATTAAATAACATGGCTCCAGTTCTTCTACAAGGATAGCTTTGGGCTTAAATTAACCACGAAGTTTGAAATGCCATTTTACAAAGAAACTAAGCCAAATCTAAATCCCTCCTAGGAAGACACTTTGCATATTGTGTCTGAATATCAATATATTTTGGGGAATATAATATGTATATTCCATATTTTTAAAAAATATCGGCGAAAATATTGTAAAAATAAAGTATTGTTCTATTGATTCTTATGATAAGAATGGTCCCAGTAAAAGTATCCGTGGGGGTGTCCTCGTGGTGTAATGGTTAAAGCAATGGACTACGAAATCGTAGTACGCGAGTTCGTACTCCAGTCGCGCTATTACGTTCACTTTCAATGAACCAAACCGAACAAGTCCAGCGAATGGTTTCGTTTGTTTTCTTTGTTTAATGGCAGTATTTGTGGGTTATTGTATGAGAAAAACATTCCTGTTATCCCCTAACTGTATATTAGATTATACTCGTTTTTAACAGGAATGTTTTTCTCATACAATAACCCACAAATACTGCCATTAAACAAAGAAAACAAACGAAACAAGTCAAGCCATTCGCTGGACTGGTTCAGTTTGGTTCATTGGCACACTTAACGAAAGACAATAGCGATACTTTTTAACATATAAGATATGAATTGAATTACCATCACCAGAAAATCAGGCGAACACTTATACACGACAAAGAGAAACACTGGACAGCTGTTTTGACCTTATTATATTCTTGGAAAAGATATGGACATTCTTATCCCCTCGCTGTATATTAGATTATACTCGTTTTTAAGAAGGTCCATATCTTTTCCAAGAATATTAACCCGAAAGTAAATGTAATTGGATGAATGAAGTTTAAAATTGTCTACTTCGAGGCTGCAGTCTGACACTTTAGACTTTACTACTAGAAAACAATCATTTAGAGTCTTAATAGGAGCGGGAAGGTCGTTACCTAAATTTCCACTGACCTACAAATATTGAAAAAAATTAGAGTCTTGTTATTAATATCTAATTATTAACTAATCATCATCAGCATGGATATCCCTTACGCCTCTTCTCCCTGTCGTTCATCGCCTCTGGCTGGTCTTCAGGGCTGCAACCCGTATCCTCACATAGCTGCTGAATGTATGTTCGTGCTGGCCGTCCTGCTTTTGCTCGGGTCCATAGTTGTACATCACTTATGAGCTCGTCCCTACTTCTCCAGCAGTGTCCTGCATGTCTGGTTCGTCTAACTTAGATAGTTTTCGTGATGGGAGGTCGGTGGCTGTATAGTTGGTACTTTGTTGGGTGTTACCTCCAGGACTTGTTCAATATTGCTCGCAGAATTCTTGTGTAATTGCAGTCTAGCTTTTTCTCCAGCCGTTTTGTTAGTGTCCAAGTAGTGCATCCATATAGCAGTATCGATACGACCGCAGCTTGGAAGAAACTGCGTTTCATTTTATCGGTCAGGTCTGACTTCCATTTGATCGATAGACCATTGTTAGCTGTCCATGCCTTCGTTAACTGCGTGTCAATGTCTTTTTCGGTTGATGAGACACTGCTTCCTGGTAGACAAATTCACCTACCTAAGAAGGATCAACTAATAATCAATTGTAACAATTACTAGAAATGTTAGAATTCCTTATAAATCAGAAGTCACGATTTAACTGTATTTATCAATCAGAAAGTGAATTTAACTTTTACTAAAATACTCCAAGAATGCATAAAGATGTTAAAAAATGATGATTCTTAGAAAAATGAAAACATTAATAATAGTCGAAAGTTTTATCCCTTAACTTTTAAATAATATTTATTGTCTTATCTTTTAAACATTTGATTTTCTTGTACTTCATTAAACCTTTTGGTGCTACATATTTGGCAAAAAAACTTAATAGACAGGATGCACTTTTGGCCATGGAAATTTAGCAAGTAAACTGAATTATTGAATTTTTCAATTGCAAAATAAAGATACAATCTTGTCAAAAGGTACTCCACCCCTTCACCAAAGCTCTTGGACAGTTACTTCACTATCAGATGGTTTAGTGTCAAAAATCAGGGCATTCGTTGGAGTGTAGGGATAATCCCTCGGCAGAGATGCAGTCAGTGTATACTATAGCCCTGGACAGGATCCCTGTATTTTCATACATATACACCGTCAGATTTATTTCTATTTTTCCCTCTTATATATCAATATATATAAATATATATATATATATAAAATTAAGAGAGAGAGAGAGAGAGAGAGAGAGAGTAGAGAGAAAAAGAAAGAGAAAGAAAAAGAGAAAGAGAAGGATAGATAAGTATACATATGAATAGTTATAAAATTTGAGCAAAGGTAAAAAACAAGAATGTTTGTTTATTATTCTTGCTGTTATTCTTTATGTCCAAGAGAACGCATGCCTGGATCCAATTAATGTAATTATCTTAACGTTTGGAACCTAGCGCTTTCAGTCATGCTAATTGCTAGGTACTGACATTTCACCGAGTACACGTCAAATTCTCGTAAACAATACGCCTAAAATATACAATATTAATTGTAAAAATACAGACTTTAGATTCTTGAAGACATTAAATTTAAACCCAGAAATAAAAAGAAAAAAACGAATAAAATGGTTTTCAGTTTCTGCTTTGGGACTTAAACATATTTGACAAATGCAGTTAGTGCAGTATACAAGTCAACTCAGAGTTTGTCTCATGTATGACGTCATCATGGCATAAAAACCCCAAGTTGAAAAATATTCAAAAGCTGTAAAATGATAACTACCACTGTTTTACCGAGATAATGTCCAGAAACATAGTTGAAAATAGTATATTTCACATATTGGAGACAATATTAATATCTGTCAGTAAATATCCGAAGTGTTGTGTATTTATAGCCGAATATTTTCTTAGAATAATGCCCACAAATTTTAAAGCAGGAAGGTATAAATTGGTTAGTAAATCAGGTGAAATTTTCTGAGCTGTGCTTTGTTTTGAAAATAGCTAGAAATAAGGGTACCCAGTGAGAAATAAAGTCTTACGATGCTGAATAACACAGCCCATGAATAATGACCGTGAACCACAAGCCGGACAAGTTGTCCCCGGACAAGTTGAACTTTATAGTTTAATCATATAGATTTACTCTGTAATGTCTATTATGTTTAATGAAATTTGCATTAACGAAGAAATGCTGCCTAAATATACATATTTCAAAATAATATCAATATACCTATCATATATAGTTTATTTTTTTATCCGTTGCATTTTAGGCAGTTCAGTTTGCATCTATGTTTATCCAAGGTTGAGTTAAATGTTTTGCAATATTTAAGTAAGTGCTCGATCGCAGCACGTATATAACGTGACCGAATCAATAAAAGCCGTGCCAAGTATCCACTGTGTTTGGTATTATTATGGAAATTGGCGCGCTGAAAAGTTGCATTTTTGCTTTGTAATTTGAAAACCAAACAAAGGAACCGGCAATTTGGAAACGTGTGATTTATGAGTTAGAACTTGGTCATAATTGTTGTGCAAAACATACAGTTTATCATTGGACTGTGAATTGCCCATTTGGCTGGAAGGGGTGGGGGTGAAGACACCGACTGCCTCTCTGCAGAGGGGTAAGATCCCCTCCAACGAGTGTCCGGGATATGACACAAATAATCTGATGGTAAGGTTTCAGCAATGCTGGAGCTTCAGGGAATGCGGAGGACCCTTTATTGCCATCGTTCTCAGGTCCACTCTAACCCGGAGTGGTAGCACCTGATAGAGTCCCATCTCTGGGCCAAATAGAACTAAACTGTGTACTTATACTAAACTGCATTCCTTCAAATTTGACATCCTAACAGCATGTTCATGCTAAACTGAATTGTTTGAAATGGAACAGTTTTTGACATTTAAACTGTACTTACCCTAAACTGAATTGTTTTAAATTGAACTGTTTGACTAAACTGAATACCTTGAAATAGAAATGTTTTTGATTACTAAATTGTGATTTCATGCTAAAAGGAATTGTTTGAATTAGAATTCTTTATTTGTATAAAAATGGATTTGGTATTAAGTAACTTACAAAGGTTGATATGCCATAAAGCCCAAACAAACAAACAAACATTACTGTGATCATATGGATGAAGAAATTTTGCTAAGATAATAAGAACCTCAACGATCAAGCATGGCCAGATAGTCTTAAAATCGTGGATTCCGAGGCAGTGTTCCAAGCCATAGAGGGGAGCGAATCTTATGAGTATCAAGGTAGACACGGCATCTCAAACACATGTGGTTTATTGCATTCATGATCTTGGTGGAAACATACGAAACTACCGCATTATGTTTGACGTAACCAAAATATTACAAAATTTTTGATTTGTTCAAGAAAAAGCTCGTATTTACAACTTTATCACTTTGTATGCTCACAAATAGATCGATAAATAGATCGATAGATAGATAGATAGATAGATTGGTATTAAGTTATTAAAAACCAGAATCTGTAAGACAGATGAGTTGAAAAGGTTCAATGTCTTGTCCCGCAGGTCTGGTGAAACAAGAATGGCTTTATCTATTACCCTAGAATAAATGCCTGCTGTCTGGCACTTTAGATATTATGCAAGGTAAACAAGCGATAAGAGTTTTTTTAATGGAAGCGAAGATATGTTGAACTTAATTATTACAAACCGACAAATATTGAGAAAAAAAGCTGAAAGAGTCATGTCTGAGGTATCTTATAACTAGGTAATAATCAATTATAACGATTACCAGAATTATTAGAATTCCTTATTGATCAGAAACAGTGGACATTTCCCTGTAGACATCAATCATTTCAACTTTTACAAAAATACTCCAAAAATACATAAAGATTATCATCATCATCATCTCATCTTGTCGTGCCATCGGCACGGATATCCCTGAACCTTTCTCGCCAGCTCTCCCCATCGTTTATTGCTTTCGGCAGGTCCTCAGGGCTACACCCCGTATCCTAAGAGAGCTGCCGTATGTCGGTTCGATATGGTCGCCCTATTTTTACTCTGCCGTGTGAAGGGGTCCATAGGAGTACATCACTAATGAGCTCTTCTCTACTTCTCCAGCAGTGCCCTGCATGTCTGATTATTCTTAGAAAAATGAAAACCTTAATAATAGTCGAAAGTTTTATCCCTTGATTTTTAAATATTTTGTCTTAACTTTGAAATATTTGTTTTTTCTTGTACTTCGTTAAACCTGGTGCTGCACACATGACAATGAATTTAATGGATGGAATGAAATTTTAACCATAAAATAAAAAAAAATGCTTTCAAATAAAGTAAGTTATTGAATTTTACGATTGATATACAACGAAAAACTATTAGTGTTAGGGAATAAATCGCAAAAGTGACCTAATAAGAAAATTTATATTCACTAATACATCTAAAAACGGCTGTTTTATTAAAGTCTTACAAGTAATGGATTAGTCTTTTACATTTTTAGTTTAGGTATAGGTATATCGAAGGAGAGACTCTTAGGAGTGATATATGATACATAATCCAAATTTTAAAGTAATTAGGATCAAACTTGTATCCACATGGATTAAGTATATTAACGTAGTTTGATTAGCTCTTAACTTCAAAATGATTAAAGGATTAGAAAAACCTTACAATGCAAAAAAATTGAATGGACCTTTAACACCTTATTTGCGGTTATTTAGTAGCCTAAAAGCAGAGACTATTTATTGAAAAATACCGTTATTTACAGAAAACACACACACACTTATATATATATATATATATATATATATATATATATATATAAACAAATACACACGTACAGATGGATAGATAGTACCTGTGATAACCTGCGAGTATGATATAGGTTTGGTTTAATTTCTAGTTGAGTGGCAATTCAAACTTCGAGAGTTATTTAATGCCAAAGCCATCCTGGAAGAAGAACAGTAGTGGTACTATTCATCACATAGCTGGGGTGATAAGAGAGTTCATACCCTTCCTAGAGGTGTTTGTCCAAAATGGGATTGGAGTTCGAACGCACCATTATCAGAGTTACTAAAAGATGCATGAGTCGAATTCAACACAATCATCAGACAGGAGAAGAATCATTTCTAATCCGAAGATTGTGCTTCGAAGAGTTATAAGTGAGTAATGTTTTTTAGTTTATAAAAATAAACAGACACGTATATATATATATATACAAAAAAATTTGTTGTTGCTCCAAAGAGACAAAGAAATATTCTGAAATGAGTAGGTCCACGACGAGATTTGTATTTTTTTAAATTTATTTTGTCCTTACATACGTGTAAGTTTTTAGCTTGTTGCTTTTGTTAGAGAACATATATGCCAAAAGCTGTTATTAATAGGGTATACTCAATGAGACTTGAACTCCCTCGTGTTTGCAGTTTGAATGGTTTTAAATGGTTGTTTATGGGTTTATATGGCAGTTACTCCTCTCTTTTCCTTAGAGTGTGTTTATTTTAGCCTGCTTTACTCCTCGCCAAAGTAACAACTACATGCTGCTTTAAATAAAGGAAAAGAAATATATAGATACATTTATACCGAAGTTGAATAAAACAAGAATCATACACACATACAAAAAGACACAAACATATATATATGTATATATATATATATAACCAACTGAAAATAATTCAAACTGCAATCACGAGTGAGTTCAAGTCTCCTCGAATACCCCATAACAAGGCCTTGTGCCATATATGTTCCCTGACTAAAGCAACTACCTGGAAACATATACATATGTGAGAATAAAATAAATAAATATATCCTAAATAATACAAATCGCGTGATGGACCAACTCATTATATATATATATATATATATGTGTGTGTGTGTGTGTGTGTGTGTGTGTGTGTGTGTGTGTGTGTGTGTGTGTGCGTGCGTGTGTGTGTGTGTATTTATCGGAGAAAACGGCTTCGAGCTGACAAAGAAAAGAAGCAGAAGCTACCCCCCAAAAAACAATTACTGACGCCGACTACGCCGATGACATAGCGATACTGGCGAATACACCCAACCAAGCCGAAACACTACTGCATAGTTTGGAACGAGCCGCCGCAGGCATTGGCCTCCATGTCAATGCACACAAAACTGAATATATGTGCTATAATCAAACAGGTGACATTTCCACACTAGACGGAAGCTTTCTGAAAATGGTAGACAAATTCACCTACCTAGGAAGCAGTGCCTCATCAACCTAAAAAACACCGACACGCGGCTAACGAAGGCATGGGCAGCTATTGATAGACTATCGATCATATGAAAATCAAACCTGGCCGATAAAATGAAAGGCAGTTTCTTCCAGGCAGCGATCATCACGAGGACTTGCCTGAAGATTTAAAATAACAATTTATAAGTTGACAACTGTGCTAATATATATATATATATATATATATATATATATATAGAGAGAGAGAGAGAGTTTCTTCCAGGCAGCGGTCGTATCGATACTGCTGTATGGATGCACTACTTGGACGCTAACTAAACAGCTGGACAAGAAGCTTGACGGCAATTACACAAGAATGCTGCAAGCAATCTTGAACAAGTCCTGGCGGTAACACCCCACCAACTATACGGCCACCTGCATCCCATCACGAAAACTGTCCAAGTTAGACAAACCAGACATGTAGGACACTGCTGGAGAAGCAGGGACGAGCTCATAAGTGATGTACTCCTATGGAACCCCACATATGGCCGAGCAAAAGCAGGACGACCAGCTCGAACATACGTACAGCAGCTATGTGAGGATACGGGGTCCATCCCTGAAGACCTGCTGGAGGCGATGAATGATAGGGAGATGTGGCAAGAGAGGGTCAGGGATATCTGTGCTAGCGGCACGACACAATGATGTTGATGATGATATATATGAATATACGACTAAGCTTACGAAAGAATGCGGCCCGAACAACAACAACCATGCACGATGACTGGTCCCAGCTTAATAACAGGGACATCAGAGATAAATATCCGTTAAAACTAAGAAACAAATTCGATGCACAACAGGAGATATCAGAAACACCTACTCCGAATAACGAATATGAGAATTTTGTCAAAGCCCACTTAGAAGAAGCAGCAGAATACATACCAACTAAACAAATAGTTAAGCTTATAGTTCCATAGGCGATATTAACGGTTAGAAAAAAGAGTGCAGACGTTAAAACCGCCCCAAATGCAATAGGAGGAACCCAACCAATAAGAATGCCCTGAAACATAAAAAGGCACAAAATGATTTAGCTAATAAATACCTAAAAGAACAAACAGATTACATACAAAATCAGATCAAGATTAGAGACTCGGTTTAAGATAGACAATCTAGGATAGCATGGCAAACGGTAAACGAAGTGAGCAGAAGGTGGAGCACTGCAAAAGAAGAACTGAATGCGACCATCCAAGAAAAACGGATACATGGAAACAACATTTCGAGAATTTACTCAGAAATCCTCCGAAAGTTACGCATGAACCGATCACCCAAATTGTTTGTAAATAATTACATATCAAACTAGGACAGTTTACGAAAAAAGAACTCGATTCAGTACAAAGAAAAATTAAAAATAGAAAAGTTGCAAGAATTGATGAAATACCCCAAGAATTATGGAAGACCAAGGAATTTGACGACATTCTGCTCCAAAATTGTAATCCAGTATATAAAAGAAAACAGTGGACGGAAGGACAAAGGGATGCATCCTCCCCTTCCCTAAGAAAGTTGACCTCGGATTAGCCAAGAACTACAGATGGTATTATCCTTACATCCATAGCAGCCAACATCTACAATGCTCTACTACGCAAACTGCATAGAACCTTAAGAAGAGAAGATATTCAAAAATAACCAAATCACAAATTTTGACTATCTGTCGAATTCTAGAAGGTGAACGTACAAAAACCTAGAGGCAGCAATATTATAATGTCGACTTCTTCAAGGCTTTTGGCCGCATACACAGAGGGAAGATGGAGTAAATACTACTCGCCTACGACCGACCCAAAGAAACCGTCGCTGTCATAATTATGTTATATTCAAACACAAAAGTAAAAATCCAATCTCTGGATAGAGACACAGAGTGCATTGAAGTTGTAGCAGGTGCACTGCAAGGAGACACATTAGCTCCATACCTGTTTATCATACGCCTAGACTACGTTATTAGAACATCAAGGGATAAAATGAATGATAACGATTTCAAGCTGGCAAAGGTAAGAGGCAGAGGATACCCACCAGAAACAAGTATGGACGCGGACTACGCCGATGACATAGCGCTTCAGGCAAATACACCTGCACAAGTCGAAACCCTGCGACATAGTCTGGAACGAGCAATTGCTGGCATAGGCCTCCATGTCAACGCAGACAAGACGGAATACAAGTACTTTAATCAAAGATGCGACATCTCCTCACTAAATAGTAGTTCTCTGAAACTGGTGGACAAGTTCACCTACCTAGGAAGCAGTGTCTCATCAATCAAGACAGATATCAACACGCGACTAGCAATGGCGTGCACACCTATCGGTCATATGAAAATCAGACCTGGCCAATAAAATAAAACGCAGATTTTTCCAAACAGCGGTCGTGACGATAGTGCTATATGGATGCACTATATGGATGCTAACTAAACGTACATAGAAAAGGTTTGACTGAAATAGCACAAGAATGCTGCGAGAAATATTGAAAAAGTCCTTGAGTCAGCACCCTACAAACCAGCAGTTGTTCAGCCACTTACCACCCATCAAGAAAACTATCCAAGTTTGACGGAGCAGATATGCGAGACACTGCTGGAGAAGTGGAGGCAAACTCATAAACGACATAATCCTGTTGACCCCTTAACATGGACCAGCAAAGCTAGGACAACCAGCAAGAACCTGTAGGGAACAGCTCTGTGCCGATACTGGGTGTAGTTTCGAAGACGGATAGCGATGGATGATAGGGGCTGGTGACGAGAGAGAGTCAGGGAGATCCATGTTAGCGGTGTGATATGATGAGGAGGATATACCGTACCGATGAACATTAATGGGCAAGTCCCATTCCTCATTATCATGTTGAACACTATTGAGAGGGGGATTGATTTGCTGATTAAGTCGGTGGTTACTCGGTTGAGGCTGCCTGACATGGGTGCCGACGAAGCCCAGAATTCACATCACACGGTCGACCCTCCTGAATCCTCAGGGAGCCGTCTCCCAGACGTTAAACCACTTTGTCGCCTGATGCGACCCTTTTTAAGAGGAATGCCGACGGAGTAACTTTCGGAGGATTTCTGAGTAAATTCTGGAAATGTTGTTTCCATAATTGTATTCGTTGTTCTTGGATGGTCGAATTCAGTTTATCTTTCGCAGTGATCCATCTTCAATGTCGACGGGATCTGAGGCATTTTTGGAGCTTCCACGCGTGTCTGGTGTACGGCTCTCCCCTCGAACCAATTCTAAAATAGTCTTGTGTCTTACAGTCCCGTTTGGTGGGGTGCGTAACTAATACTTTAATATGTTGATTAAGCTGTCAGCATTAGCAGTAGTTTACCTTCTTCACGGCACTGGTGAATATTGTATTTTGTTAATGTTATAAATATTGCCTTTTCATTTCCAACCTCCGTTTTGGTTATTTCTCAGTCAGTAGCCTTTTGTTGGTTACAATGTTATATATATATATATATATATATATATATACATATACGAGGATTGGCTGAATTTTCATTGACTGAAGACTTCATACGATGACATATTTTCTGCTCATGTTAGCTTTTTGATCATTTATATCCAAGCACTACAACAAACACACACACACACACACACACACACACACACACACATATATATATATACATAATTTTCATTCAATGAACATGTATGCTATGTTACATATTCATTTTTTCGTTGCATATTTCTTGGCAAGTGAAATCTTTTAAAGAATATTGTAAAAACTGAAGAAAAGTTCTTTAGAAAACAGTTTCTTCTGACGATGATCCAAGATTGGAACTAGTTGTGAACATTTGAAATATAAACACATAGAAGGAAATCTTCCAATTTATCTTGTAAATTTGTTTCATATATATATATATATATATATAGCCCAAAACTTTGGAAATACCTTGATATTGTTTCTTTATGTTCACGTTAATGTAGCAATTGATCGTAAATTTCGAAGTGTACGACCTCAGAATAAGCAATAGTTATTAACACATTCACCAATTACTTTGAAATCACATCCATGAACACAGTTTTTCAAGAAACCAGAAAAGATGTAAAGAATTTTCTCGAGATGGATTCTGTGATGGAAATAATATATAGATTTACTTTTTTTAAGATCATAATTAGTTTTTATTCATTTTGATTTATATGTATATATATATATATATATATATATATATATATATATATATATATATATATATACGTGGTGCCTTCAATAAGTTTCCACACGTTTTTGTACAGGCATTTAAAATTGTTGTGGATTTTTGAAAATTCAATATGTTATTGTTATACATCTTATTAGATGACAGACCAATTTTTATGATTTCAGGTTCAAATGAACAACGACAGCAGGAATTGGAATACACCCGACTAAATCTTGATTGTTACAACTGGTGAATTTCAAAAATGCAATCTGGACTTTAGAAGAACGATATGCTATAAAATTCTGTTTTGAACTTGGAAAAAATGCCATGCGATGAAAGCTGGATCTACTGCTATGACCCAGAGACCAAGATACAGAGTTCCCAGTGGAAGCATACTGGCTCTCCCAGGCCCCAAAAAGCCAGACAGAGCAAATCCACCGACAGGACAATGTACCAGTCCACAACTCCATCCTTGTCACAGACTATTTGACCAAGATGGGCATTAAGACAGTTCCTCAGCCTCCCTATAGTCCAGACTTTGTTCCCTGTGACTTTTGCTTATTCCCTATGCTCAGAGGATGTCGTTATGAGACAATTGAAGAGATGAAAGAGGCTGTGACGAAGGCCATTGACACGCTCACACAAGAAGACTTCCATGGGGCCTTCCACATGATGTTGGAGCTGTAAAATAAGTGCATTGCAGCCGGAGGAGATTTTTCCGAAGGGGAGTAGAGTTTCATGAGTGTACTATCAATAAAAGTGCCGATAAGAAAAAAAGTTTTTAAACTTATTTAATGATCCGCGAATATATATATATATATATATATATATATATATATATATATTGGATATGTATATTTAATTCATGGAATTTACACTGCAACCCCTGGGTTTCATGGAGTTTTTTACAAAACAAAAATCATCAGGCAGTTAAGAAAATGAAATGAATGGAAAATCGAAAAAATACGAAAAAATACAGACAAAAACCGGTGGGATTTCGTATAAATGTTTACATGTCGTTGTAAGTGTGTGACTGTGTGTGCGGGTGTGTTCGTATGCGTGTATGTGTAATAGTTACGTATGAATACGTGTTTTTATGAGGCCAAGTCAAGCCACACACACACACACACAAACATATATATATATATATATATGAACCAAATATATTTCAAGTAAAAAATCAGATAATTAAGCAGAATAAAAGTCACCACCCAGTTTCCCGTATCGCATTCTTGGTCGTTTTTGTTTTTTTTAAATTTTGATCTTTATTTTCGTGCATCGGGCACTATAAGGATATAAGATATGAAAAAGGCTTTAAACGCTCGATCATAATTATGAATAAAATTATGAATATATATGTCTGTACGCATATATGTATGTGTATGTGAGAGAGAGAGAGGAAAAGAGAGAAAAAGAAAGAAAATGGGAAGATGACTTATTTCATGCTCCCCTTCCTCTCTAGGACTGAGTTCTCTAGCGAGGGAAGTAAATGGTCGCCACTAGCGTAATGCAAGGCTCTTCATATGAATCGAGCACTCGGTAGCCGTTAAGCGGATATATGTAAACAAAAAACAAATGTGATACAGAAGCGTTTAAATTTCCTTCGTTTACGCAAGTTTCCTCGTGGCTGAGTGGTAGAATGTTGGATTGGCGTTTGAGTCAACCGTGTTTCGATCCTAGCTTCTGGAATCTAACCTATCTAGCCACACTGAAGAGTTCTGATAGAACGAAACAGTTCCCTCTGTGGATGACGATATATATATATATATATATATATATATATACTCACGCTACCGACTGAATGTTTGGGACCACAATGTTTATTGCATATATACGCGCGTGTGTGCGTGTGTGTGTGTGTGAGTATATATATGTATCGTTATTAGCAATTTGTGGCATGCAAAAGCCGACACTAATGACAGTATTTCTAATACGCACTCTTTTTCTCGCCTCCGACGTTTTCTTTCGGTGTACTGCATTGGAGAGAATCCTCTCATGTTCATTTTTCATGTACCGTATTTCTACCTGATCCATGAACATCACTAAGAAGATGGTCACTGTCTGATCTACCAATATAATTAGAACCCAGAAATACACTTCATGGAAATCTGTAATCATGAAATCAACCATTCAATCATTTCACAAGGACAATTTTTTCCATTTATTACATTTTGCGAAAGGATGAAAAAATGGCTATTGAGCTTCAGACATCTTTGACCGACCGCCTATATACACAAAGGAACAAAAAATAAATAAATAAATATCACACAATATTGTAGTGTTTGTAAAATGAGACGTGATTAACATTCATGAATCTACTCGTAACATTATTTTCAGCTTTTGATGTATCTAGATCGTTTTGTTTTCATCTGGTCTGTCGCCGATCATTATCAGGTGACACCACCTATCCAATTTGATCAGTTGTTCAAGTAGAATATCAAGATTGCAAGACAAACATCCAATTATTCACAGTTCACTAAATAAACTAAAAAGGTCAAAACTATCGATGGACTGTTCTGTTTCAAGAGATTGGATTTTGCATTTGTACATTAGATAAGGCCATCATTTGCAGAATTGAAGAGCAAGGGTTGAAAAAAAAAGGAACTGTATAGCGACAGTAGGACTGGTTAAGTGTAGAAAAGTTCGAGAATCTAATGAAGTTGATAAAGAAAATGAAAATCGCACACACACGCACACACACGCACACGCATACATATATACACTCACTCACACAAACGTGTGGACGCAGTATGTAGTTTGGAGGGCCTGCTGGGAACTATAAACGATAGGGACAGATGGAAAGAGAGAGAGAGAGAGAGAGAGAGAGAGAGAGTCAGGGAAATCTGTGCTGTCAGTGCAACCTGATGATGAGGATGTTCATGATGGTATATTGATGATGATGATTATATATATATATATATATATATATATAAAATTTTTAAATTTTTTCAAAATTAATTTCCTTGTTAAGTTCCATTTGTCTTGTCTTCTGTTAATCAATACAGTTGTCTTTATTTACTTCATTATATCTATCTATCTATCTATCTATCTATATATATATATATATATATATATATATATATATATATATATATACCTCTGTGTGTGTGTGTGTGTGTGTGTGTGTGTGTGTGTGTGTGTGTGTGTGTGTGTGTGTGTGTGTGTGTGTGTGTGTGTGTGTGTACTTGATCTATGACTGGAAAGCTCAGAATTTTACATGTTTCCGTATTCCGTAGTAGAATGATTTAACATATGAATTCAAATGAAAAAAATATTTTTCCGTTCCGTGCATTGTTTTTTTGTTTTTTTTTTCTTTTTTACTCTTTTTAGTTTAAATTTAAAATGATATCGAAAAATATATAGCATTATACTGCTAAATGTTTTATATCAATTTCATGATTACTTTATATACATACATACATACATATATATATATATATATATATATATATATATATATATATATATATATTATCTCTTTTTTTTTTAATAATTAGTTTTCAGTTCAGAACAATGGTTTAGTTAATACAGTTCGAAAAAAGCCGTAAAGTTTCAATTCAAACTTTTATCAATATTCTAAAAAATGAATGATAAAATAATCTAAGAATTCACATATTCTTTTAATTTTTTATTTTTGGATTTTTGGATTGCACTGAAAATATCATTGAAAAAAATGTTAACCTGAATTCGAGAGCGATTTTTAAACATTATTGTAATTTGATTTTTCTCAAGATTTCTTAAAAACATGACAAGAATTCAAATTCAGTTCTTAATTGTGTTATAGCAATAAAAAATCCATTCGTTTAATTTGTTTTCTTTTTTACTCGATAAAAATGTACCAATAAAAATCTAAGAATTATTTTTAGGTAAAAAATGTTGTGTATTGGTACAAATGAGAAATTTCTTTTATTCTATTAATAGTTTATTTCCTTAAAAACAAGTTTGTTTCTTTTTCAGTTACACTGATTTAAAATGGATATATTTTGTTGAAAGAAATATGAAAAGTATAATTCTTTCTTTCTTTCTTTCTTTCTTCGTTTTTTTTTTCTTTTTTAACCTCTAAAATTTTACATTATCGTTAGGCACAATTAAAAAGAAACTAAGAATTAAAATGTGTCTTCACAGCAAAAAAAAAGGTAAGTATTAAAAACGTAACCTTTTTGCATTCCAATTATTTGTGTGTGTGTGTGTGTGTGTGTGTGTGTGTGTGTGTGTGTGTGTGTGTGTGTGTGTGTGTGTATCTGTTTATTTTGCGTTTCAAAAAGTGTTTCTAAAAGAATATCCCTTTTGCTTAAATATTTTCATGGTCTAGGTTTTTAATTCTTCAAAAGATTAAGAATATATTTTACCATTTAAGCTAAACAACAAACAATTAGATTTTAAAAAAAACCGTTAAATTCAAATTTTTCCGACGTAATCCGTGAAATGTCTAAACGTCATGGGTCTTACGAAGAACTGAACATTTCCCGTTCGTTTTGGGGTGTTTTTTTTGTTTTTATTTATTTATTTGTTTTTTTATTTTTTTAGTTATTCTTACTTAGCTATGATAAACAGGGAAGGAATGTCTCCAATCGATTGACTTTTAATCATTGAATTATATTATTTAATCAGTACAAATAAAAAATTACATGGTTTACTTTTCCTTATTATAAACATATGCCCGATTTTAATGTTAATGGCATCTCTTGGCTGATCTATTGGCCGATACTTACACACCATAGCAGACGCAAATCTTTATGTATATATATATATATATATATATATATATATATATATATATATATATACTTTAAGGAAAACAACAAAAACGGTTACATAGGATTATAAATTTATTTCCATCCTGTTACGCATTTTTGAAATTTTCAAAAACACGAAAAAAATTAACAGGACTTCCTCAGATCTTTTATATATATATATATATATATATACGTGTGTGTGTGTGTGTGTGTGTGTGTGTGTGTGTGTGTGTGTGTGTGGAGAAAAAATTGTGGAACAAATTAATCCAAAGAGAAGAATTTATTGTGAAGGAAATTCGACGTTACATTTCCCTCTACAACAAATTGTACATTTTGGATTACTTTGCTTTTCAATTTTTCAACATACTTTCGGGTTCCTTTTCATTATTTACGTCCATATATATATATATATATATATATATATATATATATATATATATATATATATATATATATATGTGTGCGTGTGCGTGTATATATATTTATATACAATGATGAAAATAAGTGGAAAGGGAGATAAGGCAGACATTTACGTTGTGTTCAGAAGTAATTATTCAAGAATTTCTTCAGACTTGAAAAAAGAATGAAATATTTGTACTAAACTCTTTTTAAGTGCCTGATTTGTCCAACTTTACACTTATTTTCAACACTTGTCAAATTCAACACAATCTACCATATATATATATATATATATATATATATATATATATATATATTATTTTTTCGAGCAAGGTTAAAATAATTTTGGGAATTTCGTGTTAATGATGAAATATTTAGAGAATAAGAGGTGAAAAAAGAAATAAATTAATAACTGAAAGACCCTCCTCGCCAAGTGCCAAAAAAACACAAACATATGTGAATAAAAGAAGAAATATCTAGGAGCCTAAGCAGCATTTAGAATACACGGACTGTATTAATGATACAACCAAAATACTAGGCAAAACCACTCCACCTTTGGCAGAGTTCAAGTAACGCTTATATATATTGTCTTTTACTATATTGTCATTTTAAAATGCATGAATGATTTTTCTTTTGTTTTTAAATTCACTGCTGTATATTATCTGGGCTTTAAATGCAAAAAGACAAATACTGTAATTCCAAGTAATAGTTGAACTTCGTCAAGTAAAGCTATCACTATTGGACTTAATTAGAAACTGAAAATCTAAGTTAGCGTAAAATAGAATACCTATAAGGATGCAAAGAACCATAAATATGGAGTCCGATTGTGCATTGAATTGTAAGGAATATTCTCCTCTTTCGATAAGTGTCTTTCGATCACCGAATAGTTGTGGCAAAGATACAACTGAGACTACGAAAGAATGCGTCTCGAACAACAACTACCGTACACTATGACTGCCCACAGCTTAACAATGGGGATGGATTGATATACGTTAACACTAAGAAACAAATTCGATGTACAACAGAAGAAATCAGAAACAGTTACTCTGAATGACGAATATGAGAATTTCGTCAATGTCCACTTTGAAGCAGCAGCAGAATGCATACCAACTAAACAAAGAGCTAAACATAGAGTCCCATAGGAGATATTAGCGGTTAGAAAAAAGCGTGTAGACTTGAAAACTGCTTCCGAATGCAATAGGAGGAACCCAGCCAATATTAATGCCCAGAAACTCAAGAAGTCACAAGATGAATTAACTAATGTATACCTAAACGAACAAACAGAATATATACAAAATCAGATCAATAGGATAAGAGACTTGGTTGAAAATAGACGATCTTAAGATAGCATGGCAGAAGGTAAACGAAGTGAGCAGAAGGAAAAGCACTGCGAAAGCTAAACTGAAAGTTACCAGCCAAGAAGAACGAATACACCTGTTGAAACAATATTTCGACAATTTACTCGAAAATCCTCCGAAATTTACGCATCAACCAATCACGAAAATTATTAGTAAAAAAATAGACATCAAACTAAGATAGTTTACGAAAGAAGAACTATATTCAGTTCTAAGAACAATTTAAAATAGAAAAGCAGCAGGGATTGATGAAATACTCCAAGTATGGTTTCCATGGCATTTTCCCCAAGTTTAAAACAGAATTTATTACATATCGTTCTTCTAAAGTATCATTAAAGTATTTCATTTTTGAAATTCACTAGCTGTGACAATCAGGCTTTAGTAGTGTGTATTCCAGTTGCTGCTCTAGCTGTTCATTTAACCTGAAATAGTAAAAAAATTGTTCAGTCATCTCATAAGATGTATAGCAATAACATACCGCATTTTCAAGAGTCTACGACAATTTTAAATGCCCATACGCCAAAAGTCTGGAAACTTATCGTATGCACCTCGTATCAAGTGATATAAATAGTGTTAATTTAACTATAATGGAATAGTTCATTCTAATTAGTCAATGTTCCTCTATTTGTGAGGGGTGTCCTCGTGGTGTAATGGTTAAAACGATTGTCTGCAGAATCGTAGTACGCGAGTTCGAACTCCAGTCGCTCTATTACGTTCACTTTCGGACAAATACCCTTGGGAAAGGTATGAACACCCTTATCCTCCCAGCTATGGGTTAAATAGTACCACTACTTTTCTTCTAAGAGAATGGCTTTGGCATTAAATAACCTACAAAGAGTTGATATGCCGTTAAACAAAGAAACCCAAACCCTCTATTTGTGAACTTTCCTTTTGTTTTAATGAAGTTATCAGGAAGTTAGTGGGGTTGTTCTCGTGGTAAAATTGTAAAAGCGATGAACTCCGGAATTGTAGGAAGCGAGTTCGAACTCCAGTCGCGCTATTACGTTCACTTTCGGACAAATACCCTTGGGAAATGTTAAAAAAAAACCTAATCCTCCTATGTCTGGGTAAAATAGTACCACAACTGTTCTTCTAGAAAGATTGCTTTGGCATTAAACTACAAAGGTTGATATGCAATTAAACAAAGAAACCGAAACTAGGAAGATAGTATGTTTAAAAATCCGATCCGATTGTTTGATAAAGGGAGACAACAGCAGATTTTATCTGTTGTTGATATAATCTATGCTCATGGAGTATCATTCGAACCCCTTTTAAAATGAAAATGATGATCTGATTCAAATTAAAGCGTGGTAACTATATTTCAATTATTCTTTGGTTCGAATCGGTTTCTTTGTTTATTGGCATATCAACTTCGTTAGTTTTTTAATACCAAAACCATTGTCCTAGAAGAACAGTAGTGGTACTATTTAACCCATAGCTGGCAGGATAAGGGGGTTCATACATTTCCCAAGGGTATTTGTCCGAAAGTGAACGTAATAGTGCGACTGGAGTTCGAACTCGCATAATACGATTCCGCATCGCTTTAACCATTACACCACGAGGACGACACCCCCCTCAATTATTCTTTACTAGGAAAATATGTTAACTCTTCATATATTCTCTTTTTTTTGCGATCGGGAAACATCATCGCCACAAACATTCTCACAAAACGTACGAGGACTCTTGTTTATTTTTGCTTTCTAGTTTATAAATTGCATTTATAATTGTTTTGGTTTTGTATCCGACAATTTGAATTTATAACTTTTTATCAACTTTTTATCAAATGATTTGACCTTACCTGAAGCAAGAAGATCGCCCTGTTTCACGTGTTTATTGTGCTATTGGTTATTTGTAACATGGCCCCGATGTATGAGCTTGTTCGAGCCTGTAATATCACCATCACTTATGTCTATTCATAAGTTGTGTACATAAACAGCAATCTTAAAAGCAGACTAGTTAGAAGCGACGTAGAACGAGAATAATAATCTGCTGGAGCGCTTTTGTAAAAGACTGTAATAACATGTACATCGACGTTGTCGTTGAAAGAAGCAGATTTCGTTTGCGAAGTCAGCATCATCATCATCATCATCATCATCATGTCTTGCCGCCAGCACGAATATCCCTGACCCTCTCTCACCACTTCTCCCTATCGTTCATCCCCTTTGGCAGGTCTTCAGGGCTGAACCCCGTATCCTCACATAGCTGCTGTATGTATGTTCGAGCTGGTCATCCCACCCTTGCTCGGCCATATGTGGAGGTCCATAGGTGTACATCACTTATAAACTCCTCCCTGCTTCTCCAGCAGTGTCCTGCATGTCTGATTTGTCTAACTTGGATAATTTTTGTGATGGGAGGTAGGTGGCCGTATAGTTGGTGCCTTGTTGGGTGTTGCCGCCAGCACTTGTTCAATATTGCTCGCAGCATTCTTGTGTAATTGCCGACTAGCTTCTTCTCCAGCCGTTTAGTTAGTGTCCAAGTATTGCATCCATACAGCAGTATCTACATGACTGCTGCCTGGAAGAAACTGCGTTTCATTTTATCGGTCAGGTCTGATTTCCATATGATCGAGAGCCTATCGATAGCTGTTCATAAACGCAAATTTATTATGCTTTTATTGGTTTGAGGTAACATGAAATAACACTCAAGGTGTGTATATACAATTATTTGGCTTGATAAAAAAACGTTTGATTTTGTAAAATCTACGTCAATTTGACGTACTACATAGTAAATCCACAAATGATCTACAAAATAGATCCACTCCAATTTAAAATCCGGCATTTTTGTTTGTAGTTGATTTGGTTAGTAAAAGTAAGTATCTATAAAATAGATCTTGGCTACAGCAATCTTTCTTTTTTGTGTGTGTGTGTGTATTTGGGCTTTGGTAGTCAGCAAATTATAAGCCTATCTTCTAGGCGTTTATGAAAAAATGGGATATTGGAGGTATTAAAAGGTACCGGGCCATTGGCCTAATGAGTTGAGTGTTCACCAATGGTACAGGAACTCGGGGTTCAATCCCAGGTCGAGTCATACCAAAGATTCAAAAAATGATACTTGATG